>JANIIA010483065.1:0-32192 GCA_027478495.1 Erythroxylum alaternifolium | reverse complement strand
TTTCCAATTCTCAATCATTCATTCCTAATGCATTGTTCATATCCTTTGGATCACATTTGTATTCATAAGAACACCTTCTTTCCTTTAACATTTATAAATTCCAAATTTAGATACATTGATATCAATCAATCTTTCCTTAAGGTATAAAATCAATTAATAATCTAAACTTATCAAACACTTAACCAACTTATCTAACATTAAACTAAGTTCATTTTAAGCCTTAATCAAGTGCAAATGCATTAAGGTAAAGTGACTTATCCTTAGTTGGTTCAAGAATCACACAAAATAGTATTTTCTTCATTTCAAGGGCTTTCCCACGACTATGTATCTAGCTCCCACGATCGTGGAATGGGTGAACTAAAAGTTCACCATCCAATTCCTTCAATTTGTTCCTAGATTTTAACATCTTTATACCAAACTCAAAACATCTTCTTCATAATCCATCAATTATACCTCAATTAGACTTAAATTATACCCTAATTCCTCATCAATATCATCTCCAATTCCAACTTAAAATTATTCAATTGGCAGCTCACAAATTATTGTCTTTCATGCATCAAAAATCAAATCATAAACCATCATTCATTATTATGCATATAGTCCTAGTTCTTTCTCGTTTCAAGAACACTCTATTAGCATTTTTCTTTAGCATAAATTCACCTTCATTCTTCTTCAAATCCCAGTCCAATTCATCTATATCATACCTTATAACCCACGGTTTTTATACATCAAGGAACAAGCTTAAAAACATCCAAGTTCATTCAACATATTCTAGCATATTTCATCATCAACATCATATACATTTCATTCCAATTTAATCATCATTACCATTCTATTAAATCATACCATAAAGATTAGATTTCTACTAACTTGTTAATCTTAAATTCCACCTCAATACATCAAGTTAACCTAGCTCTCCATGCAAGCTAGATCATCACAAATTCAAGGTGAAAATAGGTTGGTTTTCGGTAAGGGTAAAGGATAACAATTAGATGGTTCTCTGGCTATCTTGTGAAGGATAAAAGTATAGATTTGGTGTAGAAATTTAGATAGAATAAAACCAGAATATATAGATGTGAGATTAGTGTAATTTTTGGTGGACAGAAGAGAAGAAGATGGTGAATGTTCCAGCTGAAATTTTGTTGCATGAGCTTAATTCAACTAGGTTCAAGGTGTCATTATCTTTCAATGACAAATGTCATTAGGCATGTAAGCCATTTGCCCACTTAATATGTTGCCATTTGTCTCTTAGTTATTGGTCCATTTGTCACTCAATAATTGATCCACTTTTCAATTAATTACCCATGCCAAATGTCACTCATTTATCTATGTCAAATGTCACTCAATTTATAGGCTTAGTCATCCTAATTTTCCATGTGTCAATTTATCTTGCTACTTAACATTTTTTTATAGTCCAAATGTCCATATTAATTCATCAATCTCTCAATTTATAACATTTAATTCCAAATTACTAATTAGAATCCAATAAAACCAAAATTTAAGACATAATAATTCACAATTTACATCATGTTCATTTTAAACCTTTCATACCTCAGAATATTTTAATTGAGTGCGTATACTTTCTTTGCATTATGTAAAAAATCATAATTTATGTGTGTATACTAATGATATGCTTGTAAATGAAATGAATTTTATGAATTCCCAATACTATTACTCATGTGCAATGGTTTAGGGTTCTAACCTTTAGTATGTTTTGGAAACCGGGTATTATATTTGTAATGCGACTGCCCAATTAAATCTAGAGATCGTATCCTAGGTTACTAGGTAGTTAGGTTTAATTAACGAGCGTCTCTTAATTAAATAATACCTAAGGGAAAACTTAGGTTAATAAAGCTTATCATTAACCTAAAATTATTAGTTGCTAGGAGAGGTTTGAAAACAAAAAATCAATGAAATATTTCTAATTGAGTGTAGACTGAGAATGAATCAAAGAACCATGTCCCTAACAAATTCATCACTTTCATATTTTTTACATGTTTTCTTTAATTTGTTTCCATTATTTTAGTTTTATTTTATTTTTTATTAAACCAATCCAACCTCTTAAAGAAAAAACCTAAAAACCGATTATTTTTATTTCAAAAGCTTTACTCACACTGACTATAGGATCGACCTAGACTTACCACTACTATTGTTGTAGGTCTACTTTATTTTGTTTAGTGTTACGACGTGCTACGTCAGTCATGATCATGACACTATGACTTCTATTTCATGATCGTGACATGCAGCCAGACTAAGAAAAAACGTGGATTACCATTCCCAAACCCCATTTTAACCCTCCTTCTTCAACGTTAGCATTATATATTCATCTTTTCTCATCTTTAGCAAAAACTTTATCTCTCCAAGTCCTTACCAGCCCCTACAAATCTCTCTCAGTTATCTTTTCATCTATTTCAGGTTTTCACTTATTTCTTACATCTTTTAACTAGATACATGTTCCTCCTACAGGTATTTAGTAATTTCCATACAAATCGCGCTTCTTTAGAGAGGTTTTTACAAGATTTGGTTGAATTTTATCTATTTTTTTTTTCAATTTTCTGGTGTATTTTATGTGTTATTTTTTTATTTTATAGGTATACATTTAGTTATAACACCCAAAATCAAATAAACGACTAAACGCTCACAACAGAAGGAAAAAGAACAAATGTCAAGGAGAGGTGCACGTGATAGAGTTGCGAACTTTGGAGTATCTTTTCTGATTTATTTGGAAGATGAAGGTATTCAATTCCAAACTCTTTACTTTAGAGTTGTTAGTGCACCTAGATTTTTTTGATGTTGACATTATAGAAAATCTAGGATTGGAAGATAAGGTTGAGACTTTAAGTAATAGAATTCGGTGGGAAAAATTTATTAATTTTAATTATATTATGTATAAGGAATTAACCTTTGAATTTTATACTACTTTACATTTGAGCCATGAGATTTGACTGAATTTTGGTTTTGAACGAAGAGTCAACCATATAATTTGAATTGTGATGTTATGAAAGATAGTGGTGGATTTCCTAAGTTGAACATAATTGAGAAGCATGATAATTTTTGTGCTAAGAGGTATTGGAAACAATTAATGGGGTTAGATAATTTTGATGTTACAAATCCCCATAATAATGTCATTCTTACTCTTGAGCATCTATTACTTCACAAGTTTATATACCATATTGTTTTTGATAAAATAGAAATTAACAAATGTTTTGTTAAAAAAATTATTCATTATTTGGTTCATGGAAAAATAATGTCAAAGTTTATACAACCACCTATATTTTTAATACTATAGCTACCACTCTTAAAAAAAGTAGTTATATTGGCATGGAATATCTTGTTACTGCACCTACTAATTATTATGAAGTACATGTTGAAGGACTGATTATTTTTTTGTTCGAGTTTCTTAATCACACTCACTTAAGACGAGCTGAGATCTTGATGGTAGGACTCTAAGAAATCAATTCAAAAAATAATGTGAAAAAGAATAGGACAAGCTAGTTTGAGCTCTGCTCTAGCACAATAGAAAATAAAAGTCTCATCAAGTGAGGAAAAAGAAGATGATGAAGAATAAGACTAGGAGAAGGTCTTCAATTTGGCCTCCAAAAAAGGTACGCTTCTGAAGGAGATAACGCAAAAACAACAAAAACACTGATGTGATATAAATAAAATTTTTAGGTACTTCACTGCTCAAGGATTTCAACTTCCTTCACCTATGTCGTCATCATCTTGATCTCCATAAATGGTTTCGTGTTTTAAACTTTTCTTTTAGTTAATTTTTTCTATTTTTATATGTGTTTTTTTATCACATTGAGGATAATATGTTGCCTAAGTGTAGGGAGGTGATGTAGTATGACGTAATACTATTCAAAGTAACTAGACCTACAACTATAGTAGTGGTGAGTCTAGGTTAATCCCACAAAGAGTATTCAGTTAGCTTTTGTTATGAAAAGAATTGGTGTTTAGGTTCAGGGGGGTTGTTTGTTTTCAAATAAGAAAATAACATGAAACTAAGATAATGAAAACAAGTTAAAGAAAATATTATAAAAATGATGAAATCAATGAATTCATTAGGGACTTAGTCATTGTTTCAATCGCGACCTACACAGAATTAAACACACTTCATTAAATTGTTGTTCACATCCTTCTCCCAGAAACTATTAATCATAGGTTAACAATATGATTTATTAACCTCGTTTTCCCTTAGGTCCTGTTTAATTAAGAAGAGCTCGTTAATTAAATAGCTATCAAATAACCTAAAGCAAGCGCTCTATATTTAATTAGATAGTCGCATTATGATTTAGGAAATCAGATTAATCAAGGAAACAACCACACATGCTCGGGTCATTTAACTTAGGTTATGTTATTCATAATGATTAAAAACCATTAATTTCCATAAGTGAATCTCAACAAAATAATTACAGATTATATTGAAGATTATAACAATGGGTTCTTACATAGAATAATCAAATAGAGCATTTAATCATTCTCACAGAACACCTAAATATTAAATATAGGATAATATAATCAATCCCTAAGAGAAAGAACAACAAATAACGAGAGAAATGCTTAACCAAGTTTGTTGATGCCAATATCACCTACTAATTAGGTCGAGAAAGCCTAACCCTCAATGGGTCTCTAGAGGATGAAACCTTTGCCCTTTGTCACCTCCTAAATCCCTTAAATCATTTTCTCCAAACTTTCATAATATTTCTACATCAAAATGATGTATTTATACTTTAAACTAGGTTTTCACGTAAGCTTACAACATTTCACAGGCACGCTTCGTGGTTTCGCGAGCGTGCATGTGAGTCATGGGTATGCATGATAATATCAAACCCATTAAAAATAATTCATGGAATGACTAATATGTCACACCCATGACTTTTATGTCAAGGTTATGAGTCAATTCCAGCACTCTTCATCTTGATGTTTTCAACATAGACTCATCATTTTCATGCATTTTCTTGTCTCCTCTTGCTCAAATTCTTCTCATTCTTTCTCCATGAAGATAAGTGAGTGTGAATATAAAGAAGATGGCTGAAATATAGTACTTTTGACTCACTTTAGTTCTTTCGCTTCCAAATTGTACCTAAAATCAAATATGAACTAAAGTGAATGTCTTAAGCATTTAATATCATTAAACACTATTTGTCATGGAATAAATTCATAATCAATTAAGCACGTATCAATTTCCCCATGCTTAGCTTTTAACCATTCTCGAGCAAAACATCTAAATTAGTTACAAACTTAAAACATTTACTCATTGCCTATATTTCTAAGAATATATAATCATAAGCAAAGATGAATAAATTTTAAAAACCATAGTAAGAAATTAACATTCAATGCTTCTACTCATGATCAATCGACATTCATCACCTTTAGAAATTGAGCAATCTAGAGGTAGACTTGGAAAAATTGTGTTTGAATGAGATAAATTCATGGGTACACTCAAATACCATTAACGATCATGACATTCTACAACTTTGAAAATCATTTTATTTATCCACCTCTACAGTTCACATACATAATCACTAATCAAAGGACTTTTCAAGGTTGTAATGTGAGCAAGGGTAAGGTGAGATGTATCTAGAGAGTGTGGTGCAAAAGCGATCAAAGCTAGTGAAACAAGAAAAATATTTAATATACCTTCAAATGCAAAAATCAACATTCACTCACAATTATGTACATCAACTATGATGAATGTGAAAACTATGTTTCCTAGCTCAAATTCAAACTCTTAGACCACAAAAAACATGAAGCATAACCAATTAGAAAGAATCACTCATACAATTGATGACAATACATTGAAAGTACAAGGAGTGATCCTTCAAAGCCACATTTACCTCATACGTATCATATTCAAATTACCCATTCCATACAACTTTAAGAGGAGACATTAATCATAAATAACTTTGCAAAACATTTTCCTTTCCTCTTAGATACTTTTATTTTAAAAAATTTTCTTTTCTTTTTCTTTTTTTCTTTTCATTTAAAAATTGAAAGAAGCTACATCAACCTTAGAATTTGTTGATAAGACCTAAAATGAAATTTCATCGATTATAACCATCCCAACAAATATGCACACCCTCACACTTATACCTTTGTGCATCCACATTCATCAATAATCACAAATGCTCCATTAGCTTTAAGGCTTAGGTAGGACATTTGGTTAGGTTAAGGTATGTAATATGGTTAGCACAAAAAGAAAGGATAATAAAGCTAAAGGGGGCGTAACAAAGGAAAATTCATATCAATGGGTAGGTTATTTGGCTAATTCAGTTTATAAAAAGAAAGAATGCCTACATCATTTTCATGTTAATGATGTGATAAAAATGTGGTCTTGAATAAAAAATCAAAGCAAAGTCAGGATGTACATGTCATAAAGGTCACAACAGAAAAAAAAAGACAATGAGACTTATATGAATGTTTCAGTCTATAAAGACTCAAAATCTCATGGGCTTGTATCTACCACTAGTCACTACTCTTCCAAAGATAATGTATATTGACCAATCATAAGAGAAAAAGTACATGTTAAAGTTTCCATGGATTTTTTCTAGTCAATTCACTCTCTAATCATGACTATATAGTCCTAAAAGCAATAGAAAATGAGTAAATTTTTTATTTTTTTTATTTAATTCTATCTCTATTTGATTGAAAACTTAAAGACAAGTAAGAAATAAATGAACTTAAATTAAAAACACACGAGTGTATAAGAAATAAATGCGAAAGTGTAAGGAAGAGAAATAAACTTCCTTTGGGTTGCCTCCCAAGCAGTGCCTTTATTTATTGTCACAGGTTCGACTCTTTTTTTATCATCATGTGACAAAATTATGATCTTCGAGTCTCACATGTGCTTCCTCCACTTGAGGTTGTTCCAGATAGGGCCTAAGTTAATGACCTCTAATTTTCAGCATATTCCTTATCTTCAGAATCTTAATCTTTACTAAGTACATGCAATCTTGGAATATCTTAGATATCTCTTCAAGTTTGTCCTCCTTGTTTAGTTTCTCCAATCTGCTATGTAAAGGTGAAGGATTAATATTAACAACAAAAAAGGACTCAGCATTTACCTATGAGCTAAATGATATTTCATTTTTTACTTCAAGCTCCTCCTTCCCTTCTTCGACACAAGCAATTCCTTGAGTAGTTATCTCAAGGTCCTCAAGCTCCTTTTTACTCTGTAAGGTCTCTACGCTAATATCCCTTAGGTACATCTCGAGTTGAGATGGTTGTGTCTCTTTGCTTTATAATGCTAGTTGGTTGATAGGTTCTGCTAACTGACCTACCTGACTTGCCACGTTCTGGAGTCTAGACAATGTATCTTAGTGGAATTACAATATATCCTCCTATAACTACGGTAATTACAAAGTATTAACACTCATAACATTAACCAATTCTTCCAAAGATGTTCTTAAGTTTTGTTGGCTCTCTAAAGCTCCCTAGACCTTATATCATGCTAAATTTTCCTTACATCATGATGGAATTGTAGATTATTCTAGTGAATTTGTAAATTATTTTGTTAAATTTGAATATTGTTAGTAGTCATAATATTAAGCAAGCTTCCAGTGATGGAACTGGGTCATAATAAGAAGCTTCTGGGCTTTACAGGAATTGTTGTGTGTCCTGTATACTAGCAAGGAAGTAATTATGTTGATTATCCCATCCATAACTAAAATTAATATGATCAATCCAAACTTGGTTATAAGATTGGGAATATGAGTTATAGAAAAAATTACTTCAATCCATGATTTTTTTAAACACAGAAATACTAAACAAAAAGTGAAAAGATCAAGGAACAAATGTAAAAACTAATTATGAACAAATATATACAAAACACCAATTCAAAAAAATCTAAAGCACCACACTCCCCAGTAATGGTGCCAAAATTGACTTAGTGTCGTAACACTACTCAAAATAACTAGACCTATAACTATGGCATTGGTGAGTCTAGGTCAATCCCACATAAAGTGTTTGGTTAGCTTTTGTTATGAATAGAATTGGTGTTTAGGTTTAGGGGTGGTTTGTTTATTTTTAAATAATAAAATAAAAAGAAAATAAAATAAAGAAAACATTCTAAAAATGATGAGAGTAATGAATTCATTAAGGACAGTCATTGGCTCAGTCGTGACCTACACATAATTAAATATATTTCATTAAATTGTTGTTCTCTTACTTCTCCTAGTAATTATTAATTGTAGGTTAACAATAAGCTCTGTTAAGCCCGATTTTCCCTTAGGTCTAAGAGCTCGTTAATTAAACCTAACTGTCGAACAACCTAGAACAAGCTCTCTAGATTTAATTGGATAATTTCATTATGATTTAGGAAAACAAATTAAACAAGGCAACAATGACACTAGCTTGGGTCATTTGTCCTAGATTATGTTATCCCTAATGATTAAAAATGATTAGTTGCCACAAATGAATCTCAACATAATAATTACGGATTATATTAAAGATTCTAGTAATGGGTTCTTACAAAAAAAATAATTAAATAGAGCATTCAATCATTTTCACACAACACCTAAACATTAAACATAGGATAACATAATCAATCCCCTAAAAGAAAGAATAATAAATAATGAGAGAAATGCTTAACTGGGTTTTTCGGTGTCAATATCACCTTTGAATTGGGTCAAGAAAAGCCTAACCCTCCATGGGTCTCCAAATGATGAAACCTCTGCCCCTTTTTCGCCTCCTGAAACCCCTAAATTGTTTTCTCCAAACTTTCATAACATTTTTGCCATCAAAATGATGTATTTATACTCAAAACTAGGTTTTTAGGTAAGCTGGCAGCATTTCACGGGCGTGCTTTGTGGTGTCATAGGCGTGCATGTGAGTCATGGATATGCTTGGTAATGTCAAGCCCATGAAAAATAAGTTATGGCATGACTAATATGCTCACGCCCTTGACTTTTATGTTGTGGTCTTGAGTCATTTCTAGCACTCTTCATCTTGATATTTTCAACATATACTCATCATCTTCATGAATTTTATTGTCTCCTCTAGCTCTAGTCCTTCTCATTCTTGCTCCATGAAGATAAGTGAGTGTGAATCTCAAGAATATTGCTTAAATATACTGCTTTCCACTCACTTTAGCTCTTTCAGTTTTGAATTATACCTAAAACCAAATATGAACTAAAGCGAATGTCTTAAGCATTTCATATCATTAAACACTTAGTGATATGAAATAATTTAATAATCAATTAACCACATATTAGGAGGTTTGTGCATTAGCATGTCATATGTGTATGAACTTTTACATATCATATTATGTTAGTTTTGATTAGGTTGTTATTGTCTGAACATTTTTTTTGCATATGTGTGAATTGTGTGAATGTTTCAACGGAAAGAATTTGATGGAATTAGTTTATCTTTGAACATAGTCTTTTAATTTGTAAAGGAACATTATATTATGAATGTTTTGTTTTTAACTATCTTTGGGTGAATATGCATGTTAGTTCGGATATGAAGCCTATTTTTTTCACCTTAGGAAATTTGTTGTATACATTCATTATTAGAAGTCAATTAAATTGGTTAGCATTACTAGTAACCTTTCATGAAAATAAGTGACTAAACAAATGAGGTAGGTTAAGTAATTAATTGTGATAAAATTGTATGTGTTAAATAAATAACTATTTGCTGACCCTTTTTATAAATAATTGGGTTAAGAATAGATTTGGTAGCCAGTTAAGAATGTAATATAGCTAAGTAACTGAAGGCATTCAAGATAAAATGTTCGTCTTCACATCAAAAGGCTAGAATGACATTCTAGACAAGAAAAATAATAAAAATATGGTCCAGTTAGGTAACTAGGGGACATTCATAACAAGGTGTTTGCCTTCTCGTCAAAAGACTAGGTTAACGTTAAAGAAAATAGCAAAATGGTGTTTTGATAAATAAAACTACTGATCTTTCAAAATAATAAAAATATTCATGAAAGGACACTTAGTGATAGTTACAATTTTTATTGATTACAAATTATAAATGAATGAATAGGGTGTTAACATTTTGATTGATGCGTATATTCAATTCTAGGTACTTAACCATAAAACGAATACATTAATATGTTGGAACATTTTTAGCGATTGATGTTTGTGGTTAAATTGATTCCATAAGATTCAATGTCATTATATCATTACTCTATGATGCATGAATATGTGTTTATGTGTTTTTTGTTTGATTTGCTTGTTTGAGTTTTTGTCCTTGCTTAAGGACAAGAAAAGTTTAAGTGTGGAGATGTTGATAGGTATAATTTATACTATGTTTTCCTAGGTGTTTAGCATGTTTTTAGGTGTTTATTAGATGATTATCACATGTATAGGCTTAGAATTAAGTTATTATGAGTGTTTGTTCATATTCTAAGTGTTTGTGTGGTTTAGAAAATGACTTCAATCTTAATTTTATGTTTATTGAGGTGTTTGATATGTTTGTTAATGTTGGAAACTAGATCATTGAAGAGCAAGGATGTATAGGGCTGCATGGCTAGGGTCATGATCGTGACAGAAAGAAAATTTCCAGGGCACGACTGTGACATCAGACACTTTCCAGGCACGAATTTTTTCATCTGTTTTAGGTTTGGGGGTATTTTGGAATAGTCAATGTGGGAAAACCGTTGTTACACCCCAAAACCCTAATACATTATTTAGGGGTGTGAAAGACACCAAAACAAGGAATTAGGTAACACAAAAAGTGGATCAAACAAGAGAGATCAAGAACATCCAAGAATTGTAGCTTTCTAGATCAAGTCTCCAATAGATTTTTTCTTCTTTTCCTTTAATTGATTCATTATTCTTGATATGTAATCTGAATTCCTAGATGTTAAACATGTTTATAAAGTTCTAAATTTCATAATAGGATTTATTCTATGACTTTAATTATTGTTCATTTCAATACATATTCTGGTGTTTGTGATAATTTTGCATGCTTATATTTGACAAAATCAATAGAGTGAGTCAAAAGTAATCAAATTAGATATTGCAATGAGATTTAGTAGTTTAATAGTCCCGCAATTATCAAATTAATAATCATTCGAAGAGAGATCTTATTTGAGAAATTTATTATCTATTAAATAACTTCATATCTAATTGAAAACGTTAGGGAAAGTTTTGTGAATCGAGAAGTTATAAATCTAGAATTTTCAAATTCAATTAGGGTTAATTGATTAGATCTTGAGAGAGAGTAATCAATTGGGACCCCATACTTATTCTTTTCTTTTAATAGGATAAAGGTTAATATGTGGGTTAAATCAATGAGAATGGCTAAGGCTTGACTTGGTTATTCCTAAAGGTAAACCTAAGGGTGTGGTAATTTTCAAAGAAATAGACTAAAGCAAGTTATTTAATCTAAGTGCCTTTATCATGTCAATGCTTCTAATTTAACAAATTTGATCTTAATATGGATAATAGAAGCAAGTTCTATAAATGTCCTACTATACATGATATCACACACACGAAACAATAACAATAGATTTTACAATTTTGAAATTTTCTTTTTAGTTTTAAAAGCTCACGGAAAAATGGCTTTTTATGTTTATAAATAATATGAAATGTTATACAACTTGATTATCTCAATGATTACTAAAAACACGATTTAGAAAATAAATTTTAGTCTAACCATCATCTTTTTGCACACTGATTCAATCAATATTCAACAAGGAAATATAGTATTTATAGAAATATTCAACCAATTTAGAATATTAGTTAATATTAGTTAATAACATTTATAATCATAAGCTTAAAAAATCAGTTAAAGATTTATTAAACTCATCCCCACACTTAAAGTTGTACATTGTCCCCAATGTATACAATACAATTATAGATAAAAGTGAGAGGGTTTTTTAGTACATTCTTGATTGTGACAATTTCTTGATTTCAGATCCATCTAATAGTGAACTACATCCTTGCAAAATATTAAAGAAAAGGATAAAAAGAAAAAAATAAATAAAGATAATATGAAACAAAATCCTACACTAACACATGAAATATAGTCTAAACAAAATAAAAGTGAATAATTCATGGATTACCTCTTATGCAGTGCTTCTTTAACGATGGTAGCTTGACATACCCTTTATGCTAAACTTTATCCTAGATCAATAATGAGTGGCTTGCTTCCACCGTTTTCTCTACAAAGCAGTTTTATAGCCTGTAAATAAGCAACATGTTGCAGGATGATCAAAAGGACATGATTTATTAAGTTAGTAAAACCAATTAACTGTAGTAATGCCCTTTTAAATGACAAACTATCAATAAAATGAGGGATAATGAAAATCCATAAATCATCTGCTAACTCGAACAATTTATCTTTGAGGAAGTGGGAACCCTCTGTACTTAAGGTCATTACTAACACCTCATTAATATTTTCCTTACTTGTTTCCTCTACCAGTACTTGTTTACTCTGGATAAAAGTTTCTAGATCATCTTCTTCAATTACCTTCTACCAATCCTCTACTTTCCCTTCTTGGATGGAAGTTCTTCTTAGAATGTCTCTTCATCCATGAAGCCAACCGTTATCTTTTCTTCACTCTAGAATTTGTGTCAATTACCTTTCATTTTGGTAATGGATTCCATTAATTCATCTTTAACACTTGCTTCCTCATGTTTTTGTTCTAGAAGCTCTTTTTCACTACTAAGGTTAATTGCCTCTTGTTCGATAATATAAAATTTAGTTAGAATAGGCAAACGCCCTTGCACTTCCTTACATGGTATCTCTGCTAGTTAGTCCATTTGATTTACCTAATTTTGTATTTGAGCCTCTATTTCTTAATGTGTCATGATTGATTCTTGAATGAAATCAACCATCATATCCTCTAGAGTTAGCTCGTTAACTTAGGTTCTCGGTGCCATAAATTTCTAGTCATTCCTTCTATAAGAATAAAAGTTGCTCCACTCTAAATCGTAGCTATTCTTATATAATACACCTTAAGGTTTCTTGTACATGCTCGACTGATCCTGCGTATATACTGGTGTTTGACATAGATGACTGTATTGATAACTCCCTTAAATGTTGTGACATGGCCTAGATATCGATTGAACATCCGAAAACATAGGAAAATAGTTATCTCTCCCATTTGGTGATGATATAGATTGTTAAGATTTTTTCTAGCTCCCATAAGAATACTGTTTACCCCACCCTTCCATTTTGTGTTGTGGTTATGACATTAAATCTCAATTCCCAAAATAAACCACCACACATGGTCATTGTAGAAAAGTTCAAAAGACAATTAAATAAATAAGGAAAAAGAATATAGTGAGATATAATAAAATAAAATAAAATAAAATGAATAAAAAATAAATTTAAATAAAAGAAAATTAAAAAGACAAAACAAAATAAAATGAAAATGACTAGAGTAATAGCATTTAGGCTTTCTTCATATAACTGTCCCTAAAAAAGACACCAAAAACTTGATTGACCTATTTGTGAGTTAGTCATATCTATAATAACCACAAGTGCACAACGTATTTATAGTAGTACCGACAAGTACGAGTCAATCCCATGAAGACAATGATTACTAATAATTAACTTTTTCTTATTATTTAGCCTATAGATAGATTTTAATCTTTTTAATAAAGAAAATAGAAACTAAATCAAGTAAAGTAAATGGGCAACAATATTGAACAGAGAATTAAGGAAGCACTAAGTAAAATATCGATATCGAAAAATTAGTATCTAGGTTTTGAATCCCTTAAACCCTTAATAGATTGATCTTTTATTATGCAATTGTTTTGTTGATTTATTGGATCGTGGAGACTCCTGTGGTATGCTAATAGCTAACTATGAGTCTACTAACGACTAATCTTAAGGTTTCCAATAAAATTACTGAGGTTAATATTTATAGGATTGCATTACCGATTTATGAGTTCCTCTATTAAGTTTAACCCTAATTTGGAAGATTTATGTCATCATTTCTCTAGGGTTGTAATCAACTCCTTGCAATTACGGTAGATCTATTCAAACCTAGGATTTCTCAATCTCTACGTATGAAGTCAGATTATGATATAATATTCTTGGGTCTATTAGAATATATATAAAACATATAATCGAATCACAATAATTAATTAAATGAATTGCATTAAAAGAATTAAATCATATCAAAGTATTAACATAGGGTTGATCTAACCTAAATACTAAGAAGATTTTTAGTTATAAATTATCAAAAATGAAATCAAACATACACTGAAAAAATGAATTCAAAATAATGGAATCATAATTCTAAATATCCTTGTTGTCTTCTATCGAGAACTCTTGTGATGTAGGGGTTTGATCTTATATTTTGATGGATCTTTCGATGATTTCCTTATGTTTTCCACTTCTCTAAACCAAAATGGCCCCTTGAGAACGATCTCCACATCTGGAATCTCCTCCTAATGTTTCATCCCCCCCTAAAAATATCTTTTTATGGAAAAATATAAGGTTCTGGGAGATGCACAGAATGATACATGATTGTGCATCAGACCGTGCATAACCAAAATGCCTAAAAATCGTGAAAGTGCATAAGTAGATACATAATCGTGCATCTATTCTATACATTAAATCTTTATTTTATGCATATTTTCATCTAAATTCTTCTCCTTTTAGTCCATGAAGACAATTATAATCTGTATACACACTTAAAGCAAATTAAGTACCAAATATATAATAAAAGTATAAAATATCAACCAAAATACATCAAATATTGGTGTAAAAATATAGTTAAATATGCATCTATCATCATCATCATCCAGTCTGAAATCCAGCAACAAAGCAGGGTCTGGGGAGGTCTGATAGTACGCAACCATACCCCTATATAATAGAGAGGCTATTTTTGGTAGACCCCCACATGTGAATGTGACAATAAAAAAGTGGTGTAGATTATAAGAGTAGATATAAAAACTGATATGCTAAAAAAGTAGGTAAATAAAATTTAAAAAGTAAATAAAAAATAAAATAAAATAAACTAAATAAGATATCTAATATGGTTGCCCATATTTGTTAGTAAATAATAAAAAAATACAAATCGTCGTGAGTTGAAACAAGTTTAAAAGAAAAGTTATTAAATATATATATATAATACGACAAATATACTTAGAAAAGTTGTAAAGTTTTGTTCATACATGCTAAGCTGCAAATGTCTGCTCACCATTCCTCAAATTGTGCATGTCAACATTATGTAAGGGTCATGCTAATCTACTCTGTATCTTTCTAATTTCATCATATGTATCCAAAGGGACACACGATTAGGCAAATTATGTACTTAAACTTTGCTAATCATAATGTTGGCATGTAATTAGAACCAACACAATAGTAAATGCTAATGCATAAAATGAACTAGTAAGGAAAATATGAATAAAACACACAGTTGCATACAAGTAAAAACGTAACTACTAACTATCAAAAGAACAAGAAGAACAAGCAAAAATAAAAAGGAAAGAACACATACTATAAAAATCATAGAAAGGAAGCAATAAGGTGAAGCATACCTTCCTGAGTCTAATGAGTGAAGCTAGAGGAAGAAAGTCTCATGCTTCAAAGATTAAAAATTTTGTCCACGCAATCTAGTGACCAACCCACCCCTACCCAAACTTTTGTCCACATGAATATTATAGCCCACAGAGATGGAAGTTATAAAGAAGATTAACGCTTAAGCAAAAAATTCTACAGCAAAAGTGTTTGTTCAACCAAATCAGGCATGATTTGCATCTTAAAAATAAAAAAGAAAAAGAAAAGAGATATTCAAATTCCTTACTGACTAAAAGTTCAAAAAATAGTGAAGAGAAAAAGTTGGTCATCATACAAAAGTAGCAAAAACTTACCAAACAAAGTAATGCAAAGTCCAGGAAAAAGATCAGAGAAAAAATATACAACAAAAGTATAACTTGAAGATGAAAAAAGAAAATAGGGAACACAATGTACCACTGATAAATAGGGCTCATTAGAACAAACACAAAAAGAAATTCTGAAAGCACAAAGAATTACATATAACCCTAATCCCAACCCCAACAAAAGAAAAGGGTTATGAATTAATTCAATCAATCTACATCTTAACTTCTAATCCCCTCTTTCCAAACAAATTTGATAAACTCACACTCATTTTAAGTGGTATAAAAAGTGATTACAATCAAATTCCCAATTCTCTACTCCTTCCTACTTTTCACGACAACCAACACAAAATTCAAAAAAATAGAAACCCCAACAAGTAAGAGTTATGAATAGTAACATAAGAATATGAAAAAAGAAAAGAATAAAAACCCACCTCTCTATACCTTCAATTTCTAAAAGGTTGTCTCTAAATGAAGCTTTAACAACAAAATCCTTGCTTTCACTCTCACGACTACTATTCCCAATCCTCTTGTCATCTTCTAGAATCTGCTCTCCTTTATTTGACACCCCCACTTCCTCTTCATGACCTGACCCGAGGGACTCAGAATCCAAACTCGTTCGCACTTTGGAAGCAACATCTTTTGGACTAGGATCAGGGTTAGGGTTAGTGTTTTCCTGGTGATTGTTATGCGTATACCTCTGGCACAACAAAACTTAGAATAACTATACATCTATCGAAATACAAAAAACTAGGAATTATAAATCTCATTTTTTATTGACTTAGTATTGTTCTTTATAGAATATCCTTGCTCATTGAAGTCTTTAATGATAGTTCTAAACACATCTGAAAAGATCCCAATGCTAACTATCAATAAAAAATAAGTGCATGCAAGTACTATCATGTAGTGATTTGGACTTGAACAGTTGGCTTTCTTTTATTACAATTTTAAAAGTTAGGAAAAACTCAGTAACCAACTTGGGGATTTTAATTACTTCTAAGAGACCAACTCAATTTGACTTTAGAGCACTTATTAAAAAGGTAAATAAAAACATTAGCAATTGGAATAACCTTACACTCACCTTTGCAGATAGAATTCAATTATTGAACTTTGTGATCAATAAGTCTCTAGAAAGGATCATAGGACACCCTTTAGTAAGGGAAATCCTTCAAAGGACTTCTCAGAGCAAGTTATAAGCAATTTTGAATAAAGGTTGTTGTGTGCACCAAAGAATGAGGGAGGATTATATATTGATTCCATTCTTTTTATCAATAAAACATTGATCATTAAGTAAATTTGTTAAGTGTTCATAAATAAGGAAACTTTACAGATAAGATAGCTATATGCCTACCACATAGACAATTAAAGCATATCGTGTATCTAACCACATCATAACACTTCTTAGACTCCAATGAATATTCTTAAGCTTAAAAGGTCAATAAGGGATCAATATTATGTCAAGGAAATGGAATAATAACCTTCTTTTTAAATGACCATTGGGTATAAGGGGGACCTCTTAGTGAAGTTATAGAGCTCAATTTATTTAAAGGAATAATTCAAAAAATGTTGTAGTAAGGTAGATCATAAGTATTAGAGATCATAATTGAAGTAGATCTCCAGAACTAATGGTATTAGTAGTATCCTAAGAAGCATAATTAAGTATATGAAGGATGAAATGATGATGTGGAATGGTATTTCCTCTGGGTTCATTACCAATGCATCATTCAAGGAGCTACTAAGGGAACATTTTGGTAAAATAAAGTGGTCTTCATTAGTACTTTTTAATCCAAGAGTAGTAGAAATTATATGGTTCCTCTAGATCCCTTTTGTTTCTTTTTACCCATAAGTCCACCCTTTTATTCATATATTGATCCTCAATGTTAGAAATCCAAGAAACTTTCCACCTTTAACAAACCTTTATCCTACCTAAAACCCTCCTAAAAGCTTTGATTATGCTCCCTCTAGTGATTAATTACCTTAGGAAATCCATACCAAGTGCACTTGGGTGCAATTTGTTAGTAACTTGAATCTGGAAGCAAAGCTTAGCTACTGCCCTCTTTTTAAAACCTTTGATCACCTGATTGTAACTACTCTTATCTTCATTCTAAAAGTAAGCGAAGAGCTAGAAAAACTCAATTTTAGGCTTCTTTTTAGATAAAAAGGGTCTCATTTCTTGTCATAAAAAATTAGGTTGCCATTAACTGAAGATTTTTAGACACCGTGGTAAACAATGGTAAAGTATTTTTCTTCAAGTTTAACTCCCCTAGCTCTATTAACAAGGAGCTTAAGATGGGTCCTAAACATGTCCAAAAGAAGCCCATTCTAATTCAAGCTTAAAGAGGTGGAATTAAATTTGAAGAAATCAAGTTTATCAATATTCCATTATGGATACACATACACAACATTTCCCTTAAATATTAAATAATAGAGGGATTGAGTCACTTAGCTAGCTTCATTAGAACCGTTTGTTTTAATTAGGCAACAGATGAAATTAAAAGAATAAACTTTTCCAAGATTTTGGTAGTAGTTAATGTGATGACTAACCTTCCAAATGAGATACTTATTATAAAGTTGGATAAAAACTATGCTTTTACTGAATATAAAGTGAAAATAGCAGTATGCATAGAGGTCCCTCAATCTTATACATGGAGGCCACTTAATCTCAAACCTAAGAGATCATAGCAACCTATTAGAAAAATATTCAAAATAGGCAGCTTCTGTAAGCTCATGGGATAGGAAGAAAAACATGATCAATCTGAAGTTCAAGTAGCAAAAACAAATCCAAACAATGTGGTAGCTATTTATAACCTTATAATAATAGTAATTTTAATGACTAAATGCAGGAAATGGATAAAACCCTAGAAAATCTACCCCTAGTATAGCTAGAGTAGAAGTAGAAGAAAATGATAATGAGCATAAGAAGACTACCAACTTAACTAGCTTAATTACTAGAGAAGAATTTAAGACAATGTCTAACAAAAAATATAATTAGAAGAAGGTTAATTTTCTTTTATTATGAAAATATTAATATCATCTCCAAGAATGAAAGGGTTAGTAATACCCCTTCCAAACTACAAATAGTTAGAGAGTTTATTACAAAGAATAAGTCCAATATAATGGGTATTTTCAAATATATGATTAGGAGAAGTACCTGTAATCTCCTCTCTATTTTCCCTAACAGTTGGGAAATTATTACAAATCATAATAACATCCTATTGGTAGAATCCTAGTGATTTATAACAAAGAAAATCTAGAAATTATCAATTCTATACTAACTAATTAGTTAATGCACCTTTTTGTTTGAAATAAGAACCACAACATGTTAATGAATCTCTTTGTCGTATATTCTCATAATCAAGCTTATTAGAAAACCCTACGATGATTAAATCTAATGGAATGATACCTTAACATAAATAGTTCATGGATCCTAGTTGGAGACTTTAATTCCATTATTCATCTTAGGTAAGCAGAAGGATATAGCTCTAATAAGCCTCTATATAAGGAGGAGATAAAATCTTTCTTTAGAGCCAATACTAGAAATATACAGCATCTTTTTAACACTACTAAGATAGCACTTAGTAAAGCTCAAATTGACCTTTACGTCAATGCCATTTGCTTAACCCTTTAAGAGGAAGAGAGGTAGGCCCTACATAATTATACATAAGCAGTATACTTTGACTATTTTCTAATGATGCAGAGGTGAAAATTTACATGGTTACATGATGGTGATAAAAACTCCACTTTCTTTCACATATCAATTCCCTCTAGGGTGGCAAATAATCAGATTATTACTCTTGAAAACAACGGAACATTGCTCACATCTCACAGTCAATTCACTAAACAAGCTGAAAGATACTTCTCATAAATCTTAGGATCTCCTTCCTTTGCCATATCCTCAGTTGCATTTATTAAACAAATCACTCAGTATAAGTTATCAACACAAGAAGTAGAGGTTCTCTCTAGGCCAGTCACCATATAAGATATTGAACAAGCTCTCAAGTCATTAGCTCCATTTAAAGCTCCTATTTATGATGGTTTTAACATTCATTTCTTCATTGAGACATGTCCCCTAATGAGTGGTTGATGTCAATAAGGAGTTCTTTTGCAATTAAAAAAACTTTCAAAGATGTGAACAATCTTCATTACCTTAGCCCGTAAAAAGAAATAGCATAAATCACTGAAGGATTACAAGCCCATTTCATGTTGTAATTCTATAAACAAGGTAAATTTAAAAGTGATTATTAAAAGGATGAAATTTGTTCTACTAACTCTTAAGTTGCATATATCCCTAACAGGCAGATAGGAGACAACATCGTACTGGCTCAAAAGCTTTTTTGACATTACAATAGGAATAAAAACTATAAGAATTATTCTCTTACAATTAATTTTCAAAAATCATATGATTATATGGATTGGAGATTCACACTCATCACATTAAGAACATTTGGTTTCCCTAACAACTTTATTGCTTAGATTGAGCAATTTCTTTCCATCGTTTCTTATAAAATATTATTCAATGGAGAGCATTCCACTTTTATCTAAAAATCTAGGGGCATCAGATATAAGGATCCTATTTCCCTTTATTTATTCTCTGTAGTAATGAAATTGCTTAACAGTAAATTGAAAAGAGATGTGGATAGGAATAAATCCTTCAGATCTCATTCTAAACGTAAAAGATTAAAGAAAATAACTTGAATTTTATTAATCATGTCTTTCATTGATCCAAGGTAGATACCAATTTAACATCTTCACTCATAAGTTCACTAAAGTTATTTAACATAATGTCAAGTTTAACTACTAATAAAGAAAAGCATAGTCTGATTGTCTCAACTAGCATAAGTATTCAAGTTGTTAGGATTTCTACTATCACTGGATCTAGCGTGGCATTACTTCCTATTAAGTACCTACTATCCCACGTAAAATTATATGAAAATTAGTTTATAACTAAGCAAGAAATAAGAAAAGAAAAATAAGAAATAAGACAAAAATAAGGAGTCATTATCATCAATCATCAATCTTGAATCTTGAATTCTTAGTGAATCTTATTGCATTCTTTTTCTTTTTCTAAGATTGGTTTTTATTTAATAAACAATTATTGTAAAATGGCTTCTAAGTGGGTATTTTCTGCTTTCAAACTCTCCTAGGGCTACAAAAATTTTCTTTCTTGCAGTCTATTATTTTAATAACTTAAACCGCAATTTTTAATGCCTAAAATAGTCCCAATATGGGTTTGTGTACATACTATGTTTCCATTTTCCCTATTCTATAACTTTTTTGTAAAATAGCACAGCTAACATGAGAATAACTGGGGATATGTAGGGTTTGTGTTGCTAATTAAGGCTAAATCACAATGGTGGGTAGGGTGGAGAAGTAGATACGAAATGATCCACAGAAAAATATAGCACTAACACAATGACATGTAGGTGTCATGTTCTAAGATCTTTCTTCTCTTATCCCAAAGTTGCCTAAATATACCCGATTCTTCTTCAAATCTACTCCTTTTTTCTCAAAAAGATATAATTAAAACCTGTAACAAAATTTATCTTATTTTTATTTTCAAATCCTCTAAACATGTTATATAAACTTAATATTTTAAAACTTACGCTAAAAATTGTATATTTATCATAGATCAAACTCTCCTACACTTGACAATTTGTTGTTCATCAAGCAAAAGAATTTCATCATTCTATCTCAAATAGGAAACTATTTTGCAAAATTTTCATAAAGATTAAGCATAATAATAAAAAATCTCTATTACTCATTTAATCATAAGGTTGACAAAATGGTAAGTAACCAACTACTTCTATTAATTCATAAGTTAATTCAATTCGCTTTATAATCTTTCAATCTTCAACCCAAGTCACAAAATTTAAAACTATATACAAAATGAACATACATAGGTTAAAATGCTTCAACTCATGAATATGTTCACGCACGTTATTAATAAGATATAAAATTAAACAAAACAAAAATACCAAGAGCTTGTTAGAAAAGTCATCTAGCCTTTTTATGTCAGAGTAAAAGACCTTGTTATGAATACTCTTAGTCACTCATCTAGTTCACTATTTCAAATGGTTGCTTCATCCTTTTTATCGATATAAAGCCAATAGAGTGAAATATTTTTGCTTATTTTTTACAATTTTTCATTTTTCTTCTTTTATTTTTTATTAAAATGAAAATGCTCAGAAGAAGTGACAATTACTTGATACATGTGCATTTTACACAAAGAATATCATAATGCTCATAAAGTATTCATTCTCCAAATTTGTAAAGCAAATTCATTTCATTTATTCACCAACACTCACAACTAGTCACACAAACGTTTCAATTTATAAAACCAATCAAACTCATAATGAATTGCCTCCATTATTATGCTTTCAAATTAAAACAAATTTACAGGAATAGAATCCTATTGAGAAATTCATGACAAAATTGATAAATTTGAGTATCATATAGAATCCCACCCCTACACTTAAGATGAACATTTTCTTCAATGTATCAAGTATGTAAGAACAATAAAAAAAGAAAACGGGGGAAAAGAAAAATTGTAAATGACATACTTCCCTGATAAGAGAAGTATTAGCTAAGTCTCATTGAAATTCCATTATATTAATTCTTTCCATTAAAGCATATATTAGAATTTTAATGACATCTAATAAAATGTGAGTGAAACAAAAAGAGTTCTAAACTACAATATACAAATGATCAGTAAAAATTAAAATGAACATAAAAGTACAAAAGAAAGATCTAGTGGAGGAGGTTGAAATCTTAGTAGTGACACATACAATACTATCACCTATAGGTCTTGTGTGCCTTTGATGGATATTATATCCACTAAAAGTCTCTAATAGATGACTTTATAACAACCATCTATTTTTCATCTTGGTCATTAATCTCTCGATTTATAGTAGAGATAGTAGACTCCCAGTCACCCTTACTTGATGGTGGAGTAGGCTTATTTGGCTCTCTGTTATTTGCATCCTTGATGTCCTCCTTATTAGTTATCACCTTAGATCAATAGCCTTATCTGGCTTTACTCTATCAACCTTGGCCTTATTGAGCTTAAGCTTCACCTCATCTTTATCAATTGGTTATTTTTGCCCCAACTTGATAAATTAAACAAATGGAGGTAAGAAATCCACTCCTAAGGTGTTGCACAATCGTGAATAAAGTATCACCTTCTAGTGTATATATTGCTTGATATAAGATGGTGTAGCTAGTTGCGTAATTGGTATGGTAATTAAAGGTTGAGTCAAGGTGGAATTAATGTTTGCTCCTTACCAATAATTTGATCCTCCTAGGTGAGAGCCTCCTCCACTCTTGTGATGATACACTAATAAGTGAAAAATACTGTCCTCTTGTACCTACCTGAAGCTCTACTATGCATATGGATCGTAGAATGTCCAATGTGAGAGGCATGAGAAAATTAACAAGAATTTCCAACTAACCTTATAATAATCCAAGTAATCATCAATTCATCACTTATAATGAAAAAATTGGATTAATGTAGGTATCCTCAAACCAATTGGATTAAAACATACATAAGATGCATCCCTTCCTTCAACATATATAGTAAATGAGAAAAAGTTCTTGGAGTCTCATATGTCATCCTTTTCCTCCTAGCACTTTATAAATGCATAAGGAGTTTATGTATGTACTCTCATCACTAGAAACCTAAACCTAAAGGCCTTAGTACATTGAATGATATAACCTTACTGTGGCCATCATATATTGATAGTTTATAGAGTCCATTTCTAGCTAGTCTAAATATAAGGATATCTTCTTGGGCTATAGGGTTTAATTATACTCCTCTACATATAGGTGAGCATCGATACTATACTTATTATGATGAGGCTTTGGAACTTAACTTCTAGATTAAAATTAAAGATCGTGTCATCCTCCCATGAAATCTTATTGCCATCTATCATTAGTGTACACATGAAATCGAAATTCATATCCTTAAACATTAATTATTGGATGTCAAAAAACTTGAACAATCCTTTAAAGGAGATAATCTCCTTTATTAACTAGGTCTACCTCTTATAAAACATCCCCGTTGATGTATTTAGGTGCCTTGAATTACTTGTTTTAAAATGCTTAAAACCACTTCCTATGAGCATCTATGAAGTGGGTTGTGGATTGTCTATCTCCTCCAACTACTTTTATTGTATAACTACAAGTTTTGGTGGCAATGATGGTGTCTTTAGTGTAGATTGCCCTCTTAAGGTATAAGTCCTGGGAGCTGTTAGCCTCTTAGGTAATCCTCACCCATCATAATCCTGCATCATAAAGATTAGAAACATAGAATAGCAATAAGAGTACAAAACGTAATACCATATATATATATATATATATATAATATAGTGCAATAGTTATGAAATATAATAATGTCTGTAAGTTAAACCATAATGCTATTAAAAAATGTGCTAACATAAACTATAGCATTTCCATATTCATTTTCCCTTCGTTAATGCAAGATGTGATTATCTCTCACTTTACATGACATAAAAATGCAAAATTTATTCAATTAGATCCTCCCTACTAAAGTATAACAAATTTTCAAAAGAAATGTATTCATTAAACCATATAGTTGGTACTTGTATAAATAAATAGAGGAAAGTGGCAAATGAACTCAAGTAGATATTTGTAATTTTATGCAACTTAATATGTCCCTTAGCCTATCCTAAAAGTTCAACCATAGCCTATCCTAGAAGTTTAACCAATTAATACACTAAATAACAAGTACTAAAAAGCTCACACTAAACATCTTTGACCATAAATATCATATACAGTTTATAATTCATCCAATGTAATCTCCTAGCATCTAAAAAATCTTACATATTGGATATTTAGTCAACTATAAGCTTAAAACGTAATTTATAAATCTAAAAAATCCATATTGCATTGAAATACTATAATTAAAAGCGAGGTCAGAGAAATACCTAGATGATGCTTAAATATTGGTGAAGAAAGTGTGAAAATATTTAATAAATTATAGAAAGGCCTAAAGGAGTGTAAATCTCTATACAAACCTACTGGAAAGCAGGAATTTTAGAGAAAACTAGTGAGAGAGAGAGTGAAATTAAGGATGGATGGCTGGAAGATGCCTTATGTAATGCATGAACACGACTTTTACATGGTACTATATACTGGGCATGTTTTGATCTACACATGGAAGTGTTGGCTAACATAGAGGCATGTCACTAAAATAAAGGCAACATAGTAATTAAAAAAAGGGTGTTAATGGAACACGATTCAATATGGTAGGAGACACATGACCGTGTTGATTAAATTAAATGCGAGAAAAGAAACATAAAAGTCATGTTTGAAATATAGGTAGGACATGGTAGGGTGTATGGCTTGTGTCAAAATTTAGTCCATTTTTTTTCTTTTTAACACTTAAACATGTCTCCAACTTAGTTTCATGTTCTAGTCATGCTATGTATTAAAAACTAAACGTTTAGATAAATGAACATAATCAAGCATAGGGAGAAAAACATTAAGGTGCCCTGGAATATGTCTTATACGTCAGGACAAGTATTAAATGTATTTTGAAGTGATTGTCTTAGTTTCTTTAATTGAATTCAGTATAGGTCAACATAAGGAAGGACACAAGGACATGTTCATATTGTGTTGACATATGAAATTATAAAACCAAAAGTACAACTACCCCAAAAACTATTTATAAAAAACTAATTAATATTTATTAATTTAAGATAAAAATAACACTAACAATAAATGAAACAAATGATTAGTAGCTAAAAAAACAAAATAATTAACTTTGAAGATACAAAAGAAAATAAATATTAGGTCTCCTCCTAATAAATGGTAAGTTTTGGTCATGAGCTTAACCCTTTTATCTTCATACTTCAAGCTGGTAGTCCCTTAATTATAGGGTGTATACCACCTTTTTGAAGTTTTTTGTTGCTTTAATCTTCTTCTTCTTGACAATGCCTAATTTTTATGCATTTCACTTAATTCCCATAAATAGGATCAAATTTTTATTTTAAATTTTTATGCATGATGCTTTCCCCCATAGAATTTGATGTAATTTCCTCTTATTCAATATAGGATGTTTTTGTCTCAACCATAATAAAGTAAAGGAAGTTATTTTGCTTATTTACAACGTGGTTCATGTTTCATAAAATTTTAAACTCTAGTTCTTTGTTCCTAACCCTTAGGACTAACTTTCGTTCATATAAATCTATTAAGGCCTTGAAAAAAGTTAAGAAGGATTGCCCGAAAATCAAGGGTACATTTTTGCCCTCCGTTATATCTAAGACTATAAAGTCTACAGAAATGAAGAACTTACTGATTTTGATGGATTTATATTTTAATATACCTATCAAATGTTTAATAGAATAGTCTATCCATTGTAATGACATAGTAGTGGGTTTTAAGTTTCATAGTTAGAGATTCTTATATATGGATAGATAAGCATATAAATTTAGTGTTTGTTTATAAATCACATAGAACATGATCAAAGCTCGTATCACTAATAATGAAAATAACAGAAAAGTTACCAAGGTGCCTAAGTTTGGGAGGCAGTTCATTTTAGGTCATAACTTTATACTCCTTAGTGAAAGTTGTGATTTTTCACTTCTCAATCTTTCTATTTTCGAATAGTATCTCTTTTAAAAGTATGGCATAAGAAGGCATTTATTTTAAAGCATTAGTAAAAGGGATATTAACATTTAACTTTTAAATGATCTTTAAAATGTTTCCAAATTCTTTTTCCAATTTTTCCTTATCAAATCTTTGAGAAAAGGATATAGGTAACTTGTATGGTGTAGGGGGACATATTTAGGTTCCCTTTCTTCTTGTCCTTTCTTTCCCTTAGTTCCAATCTTCTTAATAGATGTCTTAACTCCTTTTTTTTCCTTAATCTATAATTTTCTAGATCTAGGGTTCTCTAACAGCTCATCATTAGTGCCACAGTGTTCTTCCTAGCTTTTCCAAGAATTTAAATAGTTGATCTAACAAAAATGTTGGCTTTTTAGAAAATGGGCCTCTAACATTTTAGTATCAATTGACATAAAGTTAAACTTAGAACTAAGTTACTTAATTGCCTTCTTGCTTAGGTTACAAGGAAGTTATCTAAGAGAGTCTTTAAGGGGACGAGTTAAAGGATCTTAGTTGGAAACTAAAGGATTGCCTACTTTTTTTAGGGGAAGGGTTGAAAGTTTTTCAATAGAAGAAATTAAAGTGGTTTCTCTAACCAAGGTTGTAGGTATTAGAAAATAGGTTAGTCTTTGGTTGGGGTTGTTGACATAGTTAACATGTTTAATGGATGAGTCATAAAATGATGAGTTTTCCAATTAACAGTCAACCACTAAATATCTTTGATATCCAAAAATATTTTATGAAGTATTAGTACATTAACAAAGTTAAATGTAATATGATCAAACTTTCAGGATAAAGCATGTACTTTATATTAAAAAGATCTAGGGCTTCAATTGAATAATAAAATGGAACCTTCTTTGGCACTTTCATTTGAACATTGGCAATGGTTTTGATCCATATCCTTCATTAGATTGTGTGCTTCTTCTATAGTCTTATTCATAAAAGCTCCATAAGTAGCTAAATCTTTAGAGATCATAGTGTTATAGGTCATCCCATTATGGAACATTTAAATGATAACCCACTTCACTAGTCTAATATAGCTATATGACCTTAATAGCTACTTGTATCTATCCCTAGATTCATATATTGATTTACTTCCCCTTGTGAAAAAGTAGTAATCGGATTAGTCTTGTAAAGGGGTGGGAGTATTTAGTAAGGAATGATTGAGGTAATTAATCCCAAGTGGTGATGAATCATATTGGATGGGTTTACAGCCATGCTTTCACATTACCCCCTTAATGAAAAGGGAAATAAGATTAGGTTAATGGCATCTGAAGAGACACTATTAAGTTTCAATATGTCATATTACTCTAAAAACATATATAGATTCAAATTTGAATCTTTAGAAGGGATAAATTAAAAAATGTTTTTCTACACCAAATAATGAAGGGATGGCTTTAGCTTAAAGACATTAGATTCGATGTTGGATCTCTTAATGCTTAAGTTGATGCCTTAAGCATTTTGTGTGGAAAAATATTTCAAGGATCTTATATTCTCTACAACCTTCTTTACTTATTTAGCCTCTATCCTTCTTTGAAGCCTTCTTTTTATATGTAGAGTTTTTTCAATCTTAGGATCTGGTTCAATGAGATTCCCAAAATTTTTAAAGTATTGCATACGAGAAGTCAATTACCAAAAGGAGGAACATAAAAAATTCAATGAACAATAATAAAACAACATCAAAGTCTAGTCTAATCATTTTATAAATCAATTCAATATCAACTACACCTAATCCCTAACAATGGCACCAAAAACTTGATGATGTATGTTTTTACCATAAGCACACAGTATAGTTATATCCAACACTGGCGAGTATGAGTTGATTAGACAAGGACTACTATGTACCTTTCAAGTATCCAAAAGCTTAATTATCTAAACTAACAATAACTATTGGATGAAAAGGAAAATTAAAAACTAATTCAAAATACTTAAATAAAGCAATAATCACAAAGAAAGCAATTATGAATTAGATAAAATTAGGTAAAATATCCCCTAGAACTTCACTATATTCGATTCACCTAACTTTAACTTACAGTTCTAATTTCCTAGAAAAGTAAGAATTCCTAATTTAGTTTATGCTTTCTCTTAAGATACATAACCTATATTCTTAAATCAACTCAGATGAATTCTCTTTCTAACCAAGAAAACCTAATAATGCATTCATTCATTTTATGTGCTCTTATGATAGGTTTTACCCTAAACAAAGAAAATCTCATAGTTCCCTCTCGAGTAACTAATACTTAACTCTCTTTGTCCATATTCCAATCCAACCAACCATACACATCATCTCTTTTTCTCAATGCTTAAATCAATTAATTGAATCTTCAACTCTCATTCCTTCAATTTAATCAATTATAAAAAAAGATAAATATTTAAAAAACTATAAATTTATATACCAAATATTAATTAATTCAACATGTCACATCCTAGGTTCCATCCCACCTAAATCTATATCCCAATGAATTAATAATTAAGAAAGAAATAATAGTATAAAAAAGAAAATAAGAATTAGGAATAATCGTCTCAAATCTTAAATCTAGCTTGGTTAATCTTACTAAATTCTTATTGTTCTTCCAATATTGGATTTTCCTTTATCAATAGTTATTGTAAAATGGCTTCCAAGTGGCTTTTTCCTACTTTTAGACTCTTTAATGGTCAAAAGCTCCATAGTCTCAACTACCTATTCTTTTAATAATTTAAACCTAACTATTGATCCCTAATATGGTCTTAACATAGGTCGATGTATAAGCTATATTGCTTTCTTCCATATTATGTAACTTTTTTTTAAAAGTACTGACAGCTTAGGACCAATATACTACAAACATAAGGAAATATAAGGTCCATACTAATAATGAAGGCTTAAATATAGGAGTGTGTATAGTGTAGAAGGAGAAACTGAATGATCAATATTGGAATGTGACCCAAATATAATGGCGTGTAGGTGCCATGTTCTAAGGTCTTTCTTCACTTATTCCAAAGTTGTTCTAAATTAAACCAATTCTTTTCTTTTTTCTTGAACATGTAGAATTAAAATATGTAACAAAATATATCTCATTTTCATTTTCAAATCCTCTAAAAGCATCCAAAATACAAATATAATGTTATAAAATTCATGCTAAAAGTAATGTATATTTAGCATAAGTCAGACCTTTCTAGAACTATATTTGTTATAAATGCCTTTATGGATCTTTAAATGCCCCATACATTTGAACTAGTGAAGAGGGTAAAAAGAATGGTGGAACTCGGAATGGCTTAGAGAAAGGAAAAGAGAAGGTATGTGAAACTTCTTACTATAAATCAAAGAAACAAATGAAATGAGATATTGCTTAATTCATTTATGAAGGGTAACATTTTGCCAAGAGTGATCAAAACAGAAGGCAAGTGAAGAGCAAATTAATTCCATAATTGTGAAGGACTAAGGAAAGGGGGAAGAGGAATTAATGAAAGAAATCTACTTAAATAATTTCTTTATATTGGGAAAAATGGAAAATGTGAACATGTTTCTAAGTAAAAACAAACCTAATTGAGAGTGAAAATGGTATATAAATGATGTGTTGATAGAAACAAAGACTTGCTCTTATCTTTGAAGTTTGGTTAAGGATTCTTTAAGGGAATCACTCATAAAGGAGTGCCCTCAAATTATTTTGACAAGGGAATTATGTTTTTTTTGGTAAAGGTGATTTATTAGACCCTTCATCTAAATTGTGGAATCGTGTAAGTGTTAATTAGTCTTAGCTGATGCTTGGCACTAGGCTTGACAAGAGGGTAACATGTTGATGATATAATAAGGCAATGATATGCAAGTAAGTAAGGCAAAATGGGCAATATCGACAAAAACTTGAGAGTATGTAAGTGTTGACATTCATTGGCACATATTGGTTTAAATGCTTCAAGATGGAAGAGATTAAAATGTTATACCAAACATAAAAGGCAAAATTGTAATCTATGGAGCATAAAGAAACTTTACTTTAATGATAAGGTCAAAAGGCATATGTATCTATAAGGTTTATTATATAATGCATTGAATTATTGCTAAATTTGGCTATAAAAGAATATGATTGCATCATCAACATGTTTAGATAAAAATGCATAAAGATATCTCAAGACAACTAAACCAAAGGCTCATAAAGGCACTGGTCTTCAAGAGGTGATGATTGTTTGCAAGGTTACACATGTTAAGTTGTAATATTTATTAACCTTGGTAAATTACGCAAGCGCACGGGTCATTTGCGTAGTACCTAAGATATCGATTCCATAAGGAGGGAAGTCTAGTCCTAAAATCTACAGTCGTACTAAACTACAGTAATTCAAAATGAATAACTGTTGATGGATTGTAAAACCTATCTACTTGTTTTATGCTCAAAAACTGCAAGTGAATCGGTTGTAACTTGTAGTTAGGAAGAGCAGATATCGATCCCACAGGGATTGATGCCCAGATAAAACTTAATTTAGAAAAGACTTTGTCTAGGAAATAAAATTGTTTAATGCAATTAATTTAGAAAATTAAATTAAAATTAAAAGACTAATGTAAACAATGGACAATTTTACAATTGCAGAAAGTTTGAATTCAAGGATCTAAATGCTAGAGATTACTTTTTCCCTATTCTGTCCCCCTCATATTTTATTGATTGAATTGTGGCTCACCCTAGATTTTTTATTGTACTAATTACCCTCTCATAAGGTGTAACTATTTGTCCCTAATTAAATTGATGGGAATTGATTGAACGATCTCTCAATCTACCTACTCTACCGATTCAACTAGTTACTACACTATCCTATGGATCATCAATTGACTAATTAAGATCTCTCTTCTTATTATTCAATTGACATAATAATTGCTAGTCTACAGGTCACCAACTCTTGTTGTACAATCCTACATAATTTTCATCTCACTCACTCTTTCGATTTGTTGCAAGATGACAATTAAGAACAACAGTTATCAAAGACACTTCATTTAATTCAATAAAACATAAGTTTTCATAAAATAATGAAAAAGCAATCCCTAACATGAAATTAGCCTAACATGGTTTCCATAACACTATCAACATTCAAATAATCCATCTTTACAAAGAAAGGAAGAGATTAAAATGATAGAAAGTAAACAAGAAAACTTCTTCTCTTCTCTACCAAAATCTAGAATTTTGGTGTTGATGTGCTATTTTGCCCAATCTTGATGATGATCCTTGTTTTCAATCCTTCCTCGATGCTTCAAACATATGTTCTTCACCCAAGGATAGTCTTTCTATAGGTAGGTGTCATCCCCCTTAAAAATGGAGGCTTCCTTTCTTTTTATAGTTCAAAAACCCTATGTTTAATGAAGCCTTGCATATTATTTCGAGTTTCAATTCTCACGTCCGTGGGAATCTGCATGATTCCCAAGAGCGTGGGAATTACAGGCAGAAACATTCTGTCGTGATTTCCCACATTCTTGGGAATTTGCCTAATTCCCACAAATATGGGAATTGGTCCCAGATGTAATCATCTTGTCTTCTCTTCTATACGCTCTTGTTCATCCTCCAACTTACTTCCTCTCCTTTCCTACACAAAAATAAGCAATTCTTCCCCTCAATTAGCATCCAACACACAAGAACACAATGGAAATCAAATTTAATGAAAATATGCAAACTAAAGTGATAAGCAACCATTATGCAAGAAAAAATATGCTAATTACCTATAAAAAATATCATAATGCATACCTATCAATAACTAATGCAGAAAATAAACCAATCAAATAATTAATTTCAAGAATTGAATTACAGAAATCTAAACAAGAAAACA
>JANIIA010483055.1:0-16147 GCA_027478495.1 Erythroxylum alaternifolium | reverse complement strand
TTATCTATTATGCATGTGCATGTATAATGCATGCATATGTCACTGTTCACTAGCAATTGGTGAGGGGATGTTACACATCTGATGGTATAGAAAGCTATCATAGATTTAAAGGAAGTTCACTATATGTGTGTTGAGATCTTCATTCATTACTCCGTAGAACTAAATGTTCTGCTGAAGCATGTTTAAGAGGGCTAGTTTAATTTCAAAAGATGTTGCTTTTACAAGTGTTCTAATTAATCCTTGTAGCCACATTGAACCCTAGTCTTATGAAGTTTATAAGGGTCCGTTGTTGATGTCCTTGGTTCACTCTGTGGTCCAAATCTTGCTGAAATTCCTTAATCATTATTACTTTCGTGATTTCTTCTTCTTTCTCATACTGAGCTTTTCTAATTTACTATTATATTCGAGTGATGTCTAGCTTTAAGGTTTCAGTTGCACGACTTAATCTTCTCATGACTCTTTTGTTCATGCAAGAGCACAATTTTAGAAATAGAAAGAAAGAAAGAATAAAAAATAAAAAAACTAACTAAATGCCTTAAACTATAAAATTAAACTAATCGCCTCCTCAATAATGGCACTAAAAACTTGATCAGGTTATTTGATATGTGTAAGATTTAATTAATTAACTTTGATAATCTGCAAGTGCATGGTTCTTTCACGTAGTACCTAAAGTGTCGATCCCAAGAAGAGGGATTATCTAATCCTAAAATCTAAGGCTAGAACAATTCGTAAAAATTCAAAATTTAATGAACTAAAACGAGAATTCAATTTACTCAACAAATTAATTCGAGAATTAATGAAAAAATATTAATAATTCAGCAATTGTAACATACACTTAATAATCAACCTAAAGGAATTACCAATTGAGAGAAAGGGAGTTTTACCTATCTTTAACGCTAACCTAAATGATTATGAATTACCTGATTATTGGTTCTAGATGATCCTAAGGTTGATTACTCTCTCTCGAGTTATAACCATTAACCCTAAACTATAAACTCTAATTAGATTAAAGAAATTGCAATTTCTTAATTAACAACCTATCCAAAACTTTAATTAGATATGAAGCTGTATAATAAACTATCGGAAACTTATACAAGATCTCTCTTCGCACAATTTACCGATTTGATTTGATTCTTATTCTATTAAATCACCTAATTTTGTTAGCCCAATTTAATTATTTTTCATTCAATTCACCCTCTCAGTTTATTATCTAATTATGCACATCCAGAATTAAATCTGAATAAATCAGAATAACATATAAATAATTAGATTTCATTAAATCAAAGATAAAACCCTGAAGGTGAGTTTAGAACTTCATGAACATCCAGAAATACTATCATCAAATGTTATTCCAATTATATACAATAATAAAACTTAAAATAGCAGGAAATAAGAATTGAACAAACGACAGAAGGCATCGACGTCAGGAAACGCCTGATCCGGGAAGTACATCGAGTCAGCTTCTTTCTTTCTTTTCTCTTCCTTCTTCTCTTTTTCTATCTCTTGATAATTATCTCTAGGGTTTCTCTAAAAGTGGTTGATGAAAAAACTCCCTTTGCTTCTTTGTCTTGTTCTTTAAAAACCTTTTGTGTCCTGATCAGCCTTAGGGTTTCTCTAGGGCCTAAAAGGTTTGAGAAATCCCTCAAAACTTGATGTTTTTAAGTGTCTGCATGCCTAAATCATGCAGGCCATGATAAAAGAATTAAAACACAAATAATTAACAAATTAACACAATTCTAACATAAACACATACTAAACGATTTAATTAACAATTAAATACATATCAAACTAAGCCCTAAAATATGATACAATTCACACTTATGACTAGCCCTCTACAGGTCTCTAAAGATGCATGTTCTACCCCTCACTTTCTCCAAAAACTGATCCAGGTCATATTTTATCATTCAAATGTCATTTTATATTAAAAAGTATGGATTTGGGTAGTCAAACGGTTAGATTCATGGTTGTGTAAACTGTATATGTAATAAAATATGCCCAATTCATGAACTTACGTGGCTATGTAAGTAGATACACGGCCGTGTATCTTCCAGATCATTTTCAAAGCTTCACTCTTTTAGATTTTCATGTTCCATCTTCAACCCAATCCGTCTCCTTCTTGTTCCACAATGAAAATTGGGTTTGAATTTCAAGACGATAGCTCAATTAACGGGCTTTTAACTCACTTTAGCTTTTATGCTTCCAAATTGTACCTAAAACCAAATATGAACCAAAATTAGTTTCTTAAAGATTTCATAACATTAATCACTAAGTGTTATGGAATAAATTTACAATCAATTAAGCACATATTAAGCAAATATGCTTATCTAAACAAATATAAAAATGTAAAGGAAAAGAAATAAACTTCCCTCGGGTTGCCTCCCAAGAAGCTCCTTTAGGTGTTATAACTTGCGCTTTCTCTGCTGAAGGTAATTCGAAATAACACCTGAGTAGATGGCCCCTCACATTTAGTGTTTTTACAAATATAAAAATGTAAAGAAAAAGAAATAAACTTCCCTCAGGTTGCCTCCCAAGAAGCTCCTTTAGGTGTCACAACTTGCGCTTTCTCTGCTGAAGGTAATTCGAAATAACCCCAGAGTAGATGGCCCCTCACATTTAGTGTCCTCCCAATCTTTAAACTTTTAATCTTTATTAAGTCCCTACACTCTTGAAATATTTCTAATATCTCTTCACCCTTTTCCTCCTTGTTTAATTTCTCTAACTTGCAGGTAAAGGTGAAGGATTAGTGTTAACAATAATGAGGAACTCAATACTCACCTTCAAACTAAATAATATATTCTTTTCTCCTTTAAGCTCCTTCTCCACTTCTTCTACATTAGCGATCCCTTGAGAACTCCTCTCAAGATTCTCATGCTCCTTTTCACTCCGTAAGGTTTCTACACTAATGTTCCTTTGATAAACCTAGGATTGAGACGGTTGCTTCTCTTCACTTTGCGCTTCTAGGTGGTTAATAGGTCCCACCATCTAACCCAACTGGCTTACCGAGGTAGGGGATCGAAATGTTGAGTTTTATTGGAACTGTTTTACATCGTGATGAAACTGGAGAGTATTAGCAGCAATAACATTAACTAAGTCTTCCAGAGATGTATTTGAGTTTTGCTGGCTCTCCAAAGTTTGGATGCTAGACCTTTTATCTTGAAAAAAATGCTTTACATACTATTGTAAATGTAGAGTATTAGTGGCAATAGCATTAACTTATCCTCCGGAGATGTGATTGAGTTGTAATAAGAGGCTTATGGGTTATGTAGGAATTGTTGTACGTCCTACAGCTCATTTAGGAAGTAGTCTTGCTAGCTATCCTCTGCATAAACAAAGTTTATAGGATCACTACAAACTTAGTTATAAGATTAGGAATATGGGTTAAAAGAAAATTTTCCACGAAAAGCATTGATAATATCCAGCAGTGACATACTCGCTTCCAGGTGTCCTTTTTACAAACAAACATGAAAAGATCAAGAAATAAATGTTAAAAATAATTATAAAAAAATATATGCAAAACACCAATTAAATTCAAGAATAAAAACTATAGCACCACACTCTCTGGCAAAGGTGCCAAAGTTGTTAACGCGTTATAACACTATACAAATTAACTAAACTTAAAATTATAGCTAGTGATAAGTCTAGGTTGATCTCATAAAGAGTGTGGTGTTTAAGATATTGAAGGGATTTTGGTTGAAAGTGGTAAAGATAATAAATTGAAATTAAACTAATAAAAGCAAACTAAAGCAAGAATTGAAAATTGATAAAATTGATGAATGGGTTTCAGAATTCATTCTCGGTTCGATCTTAGACTACATATGAATAAGCATACTTCATTGTCCTGTATTCTTATACCTCTCCTAGTAAATATTAATCGTAGGGTTATTAACAAGCTCTATTAACCATAATTCTCCCTTTGATCATGTTCAATTAAAACAAGTAATTTAATTGAACCTAGCTATTGAACAACCTAGAAAAAGCTCTCTAGATTTAATAGGATAACTGCATTATGAACTGGGAAAACAAACTAATATAGGCAACAATCACATAAGCTTGGGTTGTTTAACCTAGGTTATGTTATCCCTAATGATTCAATGTCATTAGTTTCCACAAATGAATCCAAACACAACTATTACGTATTGTATTTAAGATTCTAGCAATGGATTTAGTTAAAAACAATCTAATAGAGCACTAAGATCATTCTTACACAACACCTAATTTAATAAATATAGAATAATATAAACATATCTGTAAGAGATAAAGTGCGTAATACAGAATAGAAAGATGCCCAAAACGTGTCTTCAGCTTCGATATCCCTTATAAACTAGAAGAGGGAGGCTTAGCTTTCCATGGTTGCCAAATAATCAAGTTGCCCCCTTATGTCCCAAAACCGATCCATACCTCTTTAGCAACTCAAATGTTGTTTTATATTAAAAGTTAGGGTTTGGGGGATATACATGGTCATGTATCAAACCATATAAGTTAAAAAAATGTGAACCTTGTAAAGTATAAGGTTGGATACATGGTCGTGTATCCAACCATGTAAGTCCAAAATTGTCTTTCGAATCTTTACACAGCCATATAAGTATATACATAGCCGTGTATTTACCAATTCTTACTGAAATGTTATGCTTTTTGTAATTTTATGTCCAATCCTCACCCAAATATATCTACTTCTTATTCCATATGGGTAATTGAGTTTGAACATCAAAATGTTGGCTTAAGTAATGTGCTCTTAACTCATTTTGACTTTTATGCTTCCAAATTTTACTTAAAACCAAATATGAACCAAAATGAGTTTCTTAAGCATTTTATAGAATTAATCACTAAGGGTTATCGAACAAATGTACAATTAATTAAGCATATATCAAGTTATGTCGTGCACTTATAGTTAAATCAAACATTGGCCCTAAGTTTAGGTCAATAAGGTTTTTGGCACCATTGTTGAGGATATTAATATTACGAAAACCTTAGTTTTACTATTATAGTCATTATTTTATTTTATTTTATTCTTGTTTTATTTTACATTATTTTATTTATTTTATTTCTTTGTTTGTATAATTAATCTCATTATCAATTTATGACCTAGAGTACATCTAAGAGCCTAATAGTCATGGATCAAGAAATTGAAAGAATAATGCTTAAGAATCTTCATAGGACACAACTGTGTGAATTTGAAGTATATTGTCAAATAGAGGACTTGTAAGGTCACGCAGACATGAAAGAATAATACAATATGACATACTAACCACGAACTATATTCCATTATGCTAGGCCAGACTTAATTGGTGCAAAATCCAGAATTGTTAGACCAACTTGCTGGGTTTCGATCATGCATCATATGCATCAGCTATCAAAATATGTAGCTAAAAATTAAACGAAACATAGAAAATACAGAATCAAACATGTGCCAGTGGATGTAATAAAACAAAACATAAACTTAAGATGTGTACCTTACAATCTCCTTCATTCTTCGTTATCTTCACCTCTTCAATCATAAACCAAAACGACCAAATGAGGATGTCTCTAATGATATCCACAAAAAGATCGAAGCCAAAATCTTCTTAGGAAGAATGGCTAGAACACAAACAAATTTCTAGCTTTATGGTGTGTACTTTGAGAGAGTATTTTAGATAATGGTGAACATTTCACAAAAAGACAGCTTTTTCTTACAACTATTGCAAGAAAATGGATTGTCTTTGACACCATTTGGCCTCCCTTTAACTCCCAACATCATTAAAGAGTTAGTTGGAACTAAGTGGCTTTTAATCCCACTTAATTTAGCATGAATACATTCACCCCTTCTTTAAAAGGTAATTTTGTCATCTTGTTTATTAAAGGGTAATTTTGTCATCTTGCTTATTAAAGGGTAATTTTGTCATCTTACTTAATAATCAAGATTCACATGTGTCATATGATTGACAATCAAATGACCCTAAAATACCACACTTTTGTAGCTTAGTTATGTATCTCTCACATCTTAGATCCCCATTTAAAACCATTCTTTGCATCTTTAATGTGTATGACCCATTAGGTTCCTAATTAGTTTGGCCACTTGAATTAACAGTTAATTCAAGCAATTCATGAGCGGTATCTAGCAACACGTCATGAACCCCAATTGAGTAGAAAGTCATTGGTTTGACTACGAAATGATCCGTAGACAATGTTATCATGCAACTTATCCGTTCACCATTCTATATACCCCCACTTGGTTCAGAGTATCGCTAAAGTGCCAACTCCTACTAGACTGACTATATCACATCTAGTACAAGTGATGTTAATTCTTATCCTCGAGGCTCATTACTTAATTAGATATGTCACTAAAGACTATCTTCATAACATTTCTACTCTATCCAAAGATTCCCGACTAATAACCTCAACAAGAGTTTGTGGGTATCATCTCCTATTATTAGGAGTGGTGAAACCATTATTTGCTACTCAATTATCTTCGAGTACCTCAAGTTGTACCCAATCACCACCTTATGAGTAATCTCTAAGAGGCAATAAGGAATGGAGCCAAAGTATAGGAACAGTATCTAAGATATTCTTGAGCACATCAAGTCTAAGGATATTCGCACTATTGTTATGATGAGACTATCACTGACACTATAATAGATTATCAATATGATTATCTCATGGCAGGTTATCCAATGTACTTACTACTCTTGGCAAGCATCCATATGGTAACTTTAAATAACTTATGCTTATAGCTTATAAGATTTACTGCTTAATCTAATCAAGGAGTATAATATTCTAGTTATTTCGATGTGTGTAAGTTTTAATTGATTGACCTCGATAATCTGCAAGCGCACAGGTTGTTCGCGTAGTACCTAAGGTGTTGATCTTATGAAGAGGGATAATCTATTCCTAAAATCTAAGGCCAAAACAAATTGCAGAAATTCAATTGTAACAAAACTAAAACAAGAATGCAATTAAATCAAGTAAATCAATTCAAGAATCAATTACGAAAATATTAACAATTTAATAATTGCAACACACACTTAAGAATTAACCTAAGGAACTACCAATTGAGAGAGGGAATTTTACCTATCTTTAAAATTAACCTAATCAATTATGAGATACTAGATTATTAGTTTTTAGATGATCCTATAGTTGATTACTCGCTATCGAGTTATAACAATTAACCCTATTTATAAACCCTAATCAAATTATGAAAGTTACAATTTCTCAATTAATAACCTAGCCAAAACCCCAAGTAGATATGAAGTTGTATGATAAATTATCAGAAACTATTGCAAGATCTCTCTTGTACAATTTACTGATTTGATTTAATTCTTGTTCTATTAAATCACCTAACTTTCGTTAGCCCAATTTAATTATTTTTCACTTGATTCACCCTCTCAATTTACCACCGAATTATGTAATTGCAAAAATTAAATCACAATAAATCCAGTAAAATGTAAACAATCTAATTTCATTAAATCAAAGAAAAAACCTCAAAAGTGAGTTTAGAAGCAACATCAACATCTAAAAACCCTTATCTTCAACTATTATTACAATTCTACACAACAATAAAATAAAAAATAACAGGAAAAATGAAATTGAACGAAAGATAAGAGGCAACAATATAGGGAAACTCCTGATTCAAGAAGTATGTCGAGTCGGCTTCTTCTCCATTTCTCTTTTCCTTCTTCTCTTATTCTATCTATCGATAATTCACTCTAGGGTTTCTCTCAAAAGTGGCTGATGCAAAAGCTTCGTCCTCTTCTTTGTCTTATTCTTTAAATACCTTTTATGTTTTTAATAGCCTAGGAGTTTTTCAGGGTTTAAAAGGTCTAAAAAATCCCTCAAAACTTTACATTTTTTAATATCTGCCTGTCTACCCTCTGTCACGATCGTGACTTGCCATATCCTGGGCTTCTGTCACGATCATGGCCTATTGTGTCATAATTGCTGGTCGTTGTTTCAGCCCTAATGTCTCTAAAATTTCTCTATTCTTCGATGTTGAGCCTAAAACAGTAACAAACACAGCAAGGTACCTCAAAAACATAATAATTAAGCTCAAAGACTTGTATTATCTCATAAAACACTTAAAACATAATTAATTAACAAATTAAAACAATTCTAACCTAAACACAAACTCAACGATTGAATTAACAATTAAATACATATCAAATTAAGCCTTAAAACATGATACAATTCAGACTTATCAACATCCCCATACTTAAACATTTGCTTGTCCTCAAGCAAGCAAAACAACAAACACACAAAATCACAGAACACAATGTAGTAATGAGATAATGACTTCAACTTCATGAAATAAATTTAAATTTAAACACAGTCATCCAAGTTATATCAAATTATTAATATGCAAAATCTACGAATAGGGGCTTTGAACTAAATATATATATTAATCTAGATCCAAGTGCTAATTTACTTACCCTTTTCAATTACAAACACATATTAATAATTCTTTGGCCGTTCAAACTTTGTAACTACTCCTAAGTACGTTTTAATGAAAAGTCAAGCTATTACAAGTCCGGTAGGCTTTTATTACAAAACATGTTTTAAATTTATTTAGATAAGGACTAGTCATTTACTTGGAGGCAAACATTGGTGATGAATGTCGATTTGGTTACTCGACTAAGTCATTTTTTATTCGAGACTCACATTAGTGATGTGTGTCGATGCGATTACTTAGCTACATCACGTTCTTAACTAGCTACTAGGTCTATTCACAACTCAAAGGCTAGCGGAATAGTAATTTATTTAAAAGTAACAACATAAATTTTTTATTGCCTACCTTGTTGCTTTAGCTACTCGTTTCTATGAAAAAATACTAGCAAAGATACTTAAATCAAAAGACCTCAAATTATGAATCACTACAAGAAAGCTATACATTAGCGACGAAAAATTACTAGTGGAAATAATTCCATAGCTAGTAAATCTGTCGTGAAAATTTTCATTTGTGATGAACGAAATTGTCATCGATAAAGGCGGAGGGAAAATATTCACGCACATTTACCAATGGAATATAGCGACAGAAACTCCATAACTGTCAGTAAATTAGGCGAGAACTTTTCCCGTAATTAAATAGTGTCGACATTTTGTCGACAGATATTGTTTCCATTGGTGAATTTTATGCTGCATCAGTTTGTTACCAATAGTAATGTATTCCATCGGTAAATTCGAATTAATCATTTTAAAAAATCAAAAACGACACGGTTTGGTTTAATACCAAATGATGTCATTCCAATTCGGGGGTTAAAGGACTGCTGAACCTTCCTTCTTCCTTTCTTCCTCTAGTTCTTCCCTCCTCGTCGTATGTCTACTATTGTTATCGTGCCTCCACTAGTCGCCATCTTCATCTCCTCTGGTCACCTTCGCCGTCGCTGTCTACACCTCCTCTCGTGTGTCTTCTCTCTGTCTACATCTCCTCTGGTATGTCTCACGTGTCTTCTCTCTGTCAACATCTCCTTTGGTATGTCTCGTGCATCTCCTCCTCGGTATATATGCAATATTTCTTAATGACACAATTAGGGTATATATGTTGATTGGGTTAGCTGAGTGTGGTGTATATGGAATATTTTCATAATAGATGGATACCTAATCCTTTAGTTTTAGTAGCTGAATTGGGTGTATATGCAATATGTTGATTGGGCTATGAGATGTTGTTTTGTTAATTTGGTTTTACATTTTTTTACTTTATTTCTGCCCACCTTTTTCATACATTAATTCATTTATTTTTGTGCTATATATTCATATATTAAGGATAATGTACAAATTATATGTTAGGGAATGATTACTATGAGACTTAGTTATATATATACATTTAGTCCAAGTATTTAGCTTGGTAAGTTGAAATTTAAAGAAATTAGCTAAGGTGAATGGGGCGAATGAGTTGATCCATTAAAAGTGATATCATCCTATGAGTTAATTGAATTAGCTTAACAATATGATCAAATAAGATAAAATTGCTTTATTTTGTTTTTAATATGGATTTTAAGTACTTATTAACCTAGGTTTTAATAGGCCATATCTTACACATTAATTAGGGTTAAATTAGTTATAGTTAAGCATCTTTAGTCATGGTTACCATAGATCTAAAAAAGAAGAATTTTATAGACTATTGTGATAATAAAGTAGCTTAACTATACTTAATATGTGTGATTAGGCTAAATTTTGCATAAGAAGGTGGTAATTACCTAGTTTAGGATACTTGTGTGCCTTGGTAAAGAATAGATACATTAGGTTAATTGTTATTTCCACCATGATAATGAATCTTACACGATAATTGGAGTTTCACATAAGTGAACCTCGAAGTTTTAGGTTAGTCTCATGCTTTCATTTTGCTAGTTTAATTGTCCTATTTTTTTTCAGTTTAGCAATTTTATTATTTTTATGTTGGAGACTATGTTCAATAAAGATAAGTATTTTATCTCCAAATTTCACCAACTCTAGCACTTGTAGTTTACCTAAGCCTAAATGCAACGGATTCCTTATTTGGGTCATTCATGTTTTCGTTAAATGTTTAATTATTTTTTTAAGAAATTTGGTAGTTAACGATAAATGCTTATGGAGGAAGGTTTAATAGGTGGTGTATATGCTTTAGGCTACCATATCTTGATTTAGAGTGCTTCTTTTTATAATGTTTATAATGAATGTATCCTTTATCAATAGTTCTTCTTACACACATATGTCACTCTTTACATTTTATTCTCTTTGTTTGTGTTTTTGTAAGCAATATAGTGAGATGATCTAGGTTTTGATTAAATGCAAATATTCTTTTTTTTTGTTAAGAGGGATCTATTTCCATGGATCTATTAAATCCAGAAGAATCCTCATACCTCTTACAAAGCAGGTCATCTCTTAACAATATTGGTGAGACAATTGCTAAGTTTGTTCATGATCTTACTCCTATAGCATGATGGACCACATTAGTTTATGATGATGTATCAGCACAAGTGTATTATATTGAATGAATAGCAACAAAGAATCAAGCCTTATCATTAAAAAAGATTTTTTATGATTGACATATGGAGTAAAAGAATAGTATAAAAATTTTGTTGACAATCGGCCAACTATTGCAATATCAAACAATCTGGTATTTCATAAGAAGAATAAATAACTTAACCTTAAGCTCTACTTACGTGGAGCAATATATAAGTAACTTCAGCTTATTGCAAGTTTGAAGATTGATTGACAAAATTTGTTCACAAAGCCACTTTCAACTAGCAAGTTCGAGTTTTTAAGGAAGAAAGTTGATGTCTTGAGTCTTTAATGCAAGGAAGAGGTGTTAGATACTTGTTTTAAGAACATGTCTTCTATTGTTTTAAATTTGACTAAGTGTTCTAGACAAATGGTTGTTACTAGTCTTTAAGAGAGAACATGCTATTCTAAAAAAGAAAATTCTTTATAAGTAAGTTACGTAACAATGGTTTACAAGACAACATGAATTAATTCTTAAGATTTTTTTTGTTTTTCTCAAGCATTACGTATGTAAGGGATATTAGATGAATGAAGTGAACTTTTTCTTACACTTTATTGACCTATCGTTTCTTCTTTTCTCCCATTTAAACTTGTTATTTCTTTTCAATTTTAAGCCTTTATTCTTTGTTTTCATATCTAAAATCCACCAATAATTTATCAATGCTCCAAGTTTCTCGAGAATGAATATAAATTCTATAATACCAGTAATAATATTCTCTCCGAAGATGATTGAAAAATTTTCCTATCTTCCACAACATGAAGGAGACATATAGATGTGTTGACATTTTTATTCAATCTTTATTAATACAACTACATGCATACCATATACAGCCTATTGAAAGAAATAAAAAAATTTTCAATGGCTAAATTCAGTCACAAGCAATTTTAACTACCAGTGGTGAACATGTGAAAGTTATATTATCAGACAACAGAAAATAAAGCTTTAACATTGACTTCTGTATTTGATGTAGTTGTTCTAATGAAAGTAGACACGAGCGATCCATGTTCAATAACTCATCTTGTAAATGCTCATTTCGTAATTTAGGCAATAACTCATCTTGTAAATGCTTACCCCTTACAAAAAGTGTCTTGTAATTAGAGGTTCATTTCTATAAGTAAAACCAATTTGTATTTATCATTATAACTCTTTTAGACTCCAAGCATGTTATTCAAAATTTCACTACCTATAATGAATTTAGATAATGAATATTTGAGTTTATTGATTTCTCTATTTGATGCCTTATTTATTTACATCAAAATATCATCATTATTGTTGACAAGAACCATACTTTTTAATTCTATTATGTAATGCATATCACATTTTAATTTCTTAATCTTTTATTAAATATTTTATATTCTTTTTTCACAGGCCCTATATTGTGTTAGAGAGCGTCACTCATCTTTCTTCGTTGTAGTCTGAAGTTGTCCATCCATCCAGTTTAGTCGTCCAACTAATATTTACCATATATATTGCTTTAATAATATGATTATAATATGTTTTGATTTTCTGTGAATGCAAAGGAGGTCTTCATTTTGTGTTGTTGTTTAGAATATTCTTATAATCATTGATGAGTTTTTATGTTTTTTTTAAATAGTGTAAGTATTTACTGTATGTGGAATTAATTTGAGTTATTTGTCATAACTTCGAAGGACTGAAGCTTAATATTAATTTAAGGTTGAAATATGCCACCAAAGAGAAGACAGGTATGATGCGGCCAATATTTAGACTACGATTCGGAGGTACTTACTGTATAGGTGTGACGGCGTGGTTCTTCAACAACCGTTATAGAGTCATCCGCTGCCTTCAAATTAATAGTGTACTTTTGGTCATTTAATTAGAATTACCAAAACTTATTATGTACAATTTTTATTATCAATTAAGAATTTTCAACTTTATATCATCAATCAAATTTATGTTTAAAAAATTAAATTTATACTATTACATTAATAGTTATTTAAATTATACATACATTATAACATCATGAAATAAAATTTATTGATGGTATTGACAGTACATTATAAAAAAATTTTATGATTATTTTACCGACAAAAATTTGAGATATGTTGGTAAAAATACCAACGGAATAATGTATACTGTAGATAAAAATACCGATGGAAAATAATATTCCGTTGGTAAATTTACAAATGGAAAAATGTAAGCTGTTAGTAAATTTACCGATGGAACATTATACCAATAGCTTACATTTTTCCGTCGGTAAATTTACCAACGGTATACATTTTTCTGTCGGTAAATTTACCAATGAAATATAATTTTCCGTCGGTATTTATTAGCGACAGTCGTTTCTACGATGCCTATATCCGTCGGTAAAATTAGTCACTAATATTACATACCAACAAAAATTGAATATTTTCTGTCGATAATTTTCGTCACAAAACGTACCACGTTTTTCTTGTAGTTCAAAATAATGACTATTTCTTTCTTGGTAGAGTTAACGCAAAGGAACTGTTTCCCAGTATACATGTCTTGCTCCAGGTCATAAGACAAGACAATTTGAGTAGTACAACCCTTAGGTGCATTCAGCAACAAATTTTTAGTTCTTCTGCTCCTTCAATGAAATGGTACAAACTGGTCTGAAATGGTTTCCAAATCACTAAGGTTTCCTTCATCCTCTCGCTAGTGATTCTTCATATGTTAAACTCTAAAGACAAGTTGCATGGGGTTTCTGTCAATGACCCAAGATGTTGTTTTTGTAGTAAAGATCTGGAAATACTGGCTTACATCTTTAAATGTCATTTCACCAATGATATGTGGTTTATATTCAAAGCATATGGGAGGTCAACTATGGTGTTAAGGATTGAGAAGGTATCACCGATTAGATCTGCAATCTTAACTCATTCTCCAAAGATGATTATCTGCTCTTCATTGTGGCCTTTGGTTGCATTGTCTATACCTTATGGGCTGAAAGGAATGCTATAACTTTCCGTAATACATCGAGGGACCTCATTTTTCTCTAAAGACCATGGCTCTTGCTTAGGTTAAGGAAGCAATACTCAGAAGAAACAGACAACTTAAACCCTTCCTTTAGATCGGAACTAGACTAAAGCCCTAGGACATAAGGCTCAACTGAATATGAGTGAGTTAACAACCTCTATCTTGTATCTATCAAACCTTGTATTCTTTCATAGGTTCTCGTTATTTATAAATTCTTTTTAAATTCTAAAAAGGATATTTGATATAATTTTTTATTTTTATAAATAAAAATCTAATATATTTTTTTTTTCGAAGAAGAGGTGAAACATAATCAATTTGAATTTAAGACAACTATTTGGAATTTAAGTAAAAGATTGGATTTATTTTCAATTACGGAGACTCTTTTTATGCAAAATATTTAATTAGAGGTATACGAAAATTATCAGACCTATATTTTTTTGATAATTATCTTATAAAAAATTTGAATTATTTTTTTAGAATTGCTGCTTTCTCATATCCCATTTTATTTTACATTTAATTATACATTTTACACTATATATGAGAGTGACAGTTGGAAAGGATTTTCTATGATTTATGAATTAGCCTTATTTTAAATTATTAATATTACTTATAATTAATCTATATGTAACACCCAAAATATATAAACTATAACAAATTATTAAAAAATAATTTTTAGTTATAATAATATATCATCTTCGTCATTTTTATTAAATAATTGATATACAAAATTGTACTTAATCTTATAAAATATAAAATTAATTGATCCATGTAATAATTTATATTAGCTTATAAAATAAGATTTCGAAATGTTAATTTTAAGAGTAAACTTGCACCTGTTGTCATGTAATTGAAATTTTTGTTAATCATAATAAAGGATATTATTGTTATTTAGTTAGGAATAATTTATTATGTATTAAAAAAATGAATGCGTGTTGATCACTTGTCGATTGATAATGGAAAAAGTATGGATTCTATTTGATAAAAATATATTTTAAATTTTTGAGTCGACCTAACCTAAGGGGCAAGTTGGGAAATTTTTTCCCTATCTATCATTTCTTTTCCTTCCCCATTTGTCTCTAAGAAAAAATTTTTAAGAGCGTGGCAAGGGAAAAACAAAGACGAAAGTAGCTTGCAGACAATAAGCTTATTAGTAAGTGCATCTATAACGCCTAAACTGATTCATCGTTCCAAACAAGTTTCAGCGATCAATCTTTGCATTAGCCAAACAATTACCAAAATTAAAAAGAGTACAAAATTACAACGGATTCCTAGTCTAGGGGACCTGGAGAGAGTCGGCACTAATAATTTGTGGCGAGTCTAAAACAAGGGGAACCCTAACCGATTAGACCAGAAAGCATTATCACTTTCTGTTTCTTGTTGGTCATACTAGTCTACTGGTGCCCACAGTTTGGAGACAATAAGAAGGTGGGATTGGAGTAGATATCTGTTCTATTATTTTGTATTTCATAAAAATTATCAGTTTTATGACTCTGTTTTAATTTTATTTTATAAAAACTTATTAAATGGAATTATAACAACTCAGATCGAATCGAATAAGAATTTTGAACCAGAGCATCTTGGAAGGCAACGAGCATTTCCTTTATGGACTGAATACATTTTTTCTTTTACCGTTTGTGTTTTGGGTTGGTGGGTGATACAAGCCCAATACGAGTGAAGACTCAAGACCTAAACTATAATCCCATTCGTAGGCTTGGACGAGAGATAAAGTTGCCTAAGAAATATTCAGAGTTTGTTATGCAGGTAAATAAATGTTTGATGATAACTGTTTTATCAGGGAATATTTTATAAAGGAGATGCAAGGGTGGTACAAGTGACAAAGAATTGTTATATATTAAATAATATTGAATTAGAGAAGTAAGAAAAGTATTATCTCATAAATTCCCCCCTCTCTCTCTCTCTTTTTTCTCCCTCTGTTCTCTGCCCTTCTCTGCTCTTTTTCTCTGATGCCTTTCTTTTTGTGCTCTTTCTTACAATTCTGAAATCACACACACGCTCACACAGAAAGCACAGCTATCAATTGGTGCTTTCATTGAGAGACGACATGACTGATAGTGTACAAACACAATCCAAGGCCATTGATGATCAACTTCATACCATTCATGACCAGCTTCATCGCCATGAATCTGTTTTGTCTAAGATCGATGAGCTATGCTCAACAGTCCATCACCATTCCGAGTCCTTCGATGTGCTGCAAAAATCCATATCTTCCCAACACAACCTCATGAT
>JANIIA010483041.1:0-16150 GCA_027478495.1 Erythroxylum alaternifolium | reverse complement strand
TACATATGGAAATTGTTGAAAGTCACAATGTAGACAATCGGGTTTTTATGAAATGAAATGAGGAAAAAGTTGGTTTTTAAAATATTGTGATTTTTCATATGATGCATTATAAATGAGTAATGACAGGATGCCATGTGAAGCTAATGTAGTGATCAAACGTAGCTCACTTTTATCGTAGGATATATACCGACATGACCTTCGGACATCCCGGTGTGTACCTTACGGTAAGAGGGTGCTACATTTGTTGATATCATTTAATTAATATGGAATGCTATCATTGGTTATCCTATTGCTATACATGAATTAAATTATTTGTAATTATCATGAATGATTGGTACAAGTAGCAAATAGGTTATTTATGAATTTTCATATTTAACTTATGAGAAACAAGAAAAGTAAATTAAATATTTATTGTTATCTCAAGTATTTAACTTAAGGTTTAGTCTTCCTTACTAAGCTTATTGTTATCATTTAATTGATATGAAATGTTATCATCCTAATTAATTTACAATAAGTTTTGATTTGAATGTTAGGTTTGAGCCAATTAATTTAGAAAATTTTAAGACTTGTTAAGGCTATCCTATTTGGTTTTAGACTAACTACTTGAATTGTGAAAACTATTATTTTTAGACCAATGATTTAAGTTACAATTGGATGGGGTCTTTCTGTTGACTTAGAGTTAATTACCATTGAATTTCTCATTTCAATACTTAATCTGTTTTGAAATATATTTTATTAGTAAGTTAATTACAAACCCCCCATTTTGTTTTATCAATTGAAATTAAGAAATTAATTTTTAGTTATCTTCGGAATCAATATAGTTGTATGACTACTATAAGAGTCTAGTGACTTATAATTAATTTTGGGGGCTTCAACAACCCATCCAAAATTTTGGTGCCATTACTGGGAAGTTATTTTAGCTTCTTTACGTTATTTTATAGTTTACTACTAATCTCTTGTCTTATATAACTCATTCCTGGCAAACAAGTGAATTAGAATATAATCCAAAAATTGAGAAGAAAATGTGTTGTTTAAGGAAATAGACTAAGCAAGGAAAAGGTCATTCACCTCTAAAAGTGAAAGTTGAGATAGATATAACAATTAGTGAATATTCAAATTTTCAAGAAGTTAACGAAAAGATGGAAAATCCTAACATTAAGTTAAAGAAAAGATGGAAAATCCTAACATTAGAACATTGAGGAACTTAGTAATACCAAATTTGAATCAATAACCCTTATACAAAAGATTTCTAGATGTGGAGGTGGATTTTGAATTGAAATTAGATTTGATTCACTTGCTTCCTATCTTTCATGGTCTTGCAAGTGAATATACACTTAAACACTTAAAAGGATTCCATGTTATTTATTCTAGAATGAAGCCACAAGGATTGAAAGAAGAACAAATGAATCTTAAAGCATCTTTGTTCTTATTAAAAGATAAGGAAAATGATTGGCTTTAGTATCTTCCCTATAACTTAGTAACAATATGGAATGAAATGAAAAGATTTTTCTTGGAGAAATTATTTCCTGCATTACAAGTTCCAATATAAGAAATGATATATGTGAGATAAGACAATTCACTGGATAATCATTATATGGATATTGGGAGAGGTTTAAAGAGTTATGTGATATCTGCCCATACCATCAGATTCTTGAGCAACTTTTAATTCAATACTTTTATGAAGGGTTACTACCAATGGATAGAAGCACGGTGGATATAGCTAGTGAAGGAGCTTTAGTAAACAAAACACTAGAAGTGACTAAAAAATTGATTTCAACCATATTCGAAAATTCTCAACAATTTGGTACAAGGATGGATGAAGCTGTTAAGCATATGAATGAGGTAATTAATACTAACCTTGAGGATAAAAATTCAAATTTAACTGCTTTAGTTTGTTAAATAGCTATAAGTCAATTGCAACCAATACAAGTGAGCAGAATATGCTCAATCGTTAGGGATCCTATGAATATATTCCTTATATTACAACAAGACTCCCTTCAAGAAGATAATGCAATAGGGGGATTTCTAGTTAACCTCAATGAAAGTATGACCTTTATTCTAATCATTATAATTTGGGATGGAGGAATCATCTGAACTTAGCTATAGAAATCAAGGAGAACATAAATATACCAACATCGTAAATTCAATAGACAACCTCAAGCACCTACATAAGCTTAATTTCAATCTTCAAATTTAGGTATGTATTTAGATGAAAATTTTAAGGCACTTGTTACCAATACTCAATAATTTCAATAAAAAATAAGAGTAAGTGTTCAGAACTTGGGAAATCAGATCACTCAGTTGGCCACCTCTGTTAGTAAATTGGAAGTGTAAGCATAAAAACTTTTCCTTTATAAACGATGGTGATTCCTAAGGAGAATATGAGTGCAATAACATTAAGAAGAAATCATATTACTCAATTAGTCAACTTTGTTAATAAATTAGAAGTGTAAACTTCAAAAAATTACCTTCACTAATGGTAGTGAATCATGAGGAGAATACAAGTGCAATGACATTGAGAAGTGGGAAGAAAGTTCAATCCAAATCTTCTTACCAATGGAGGTAGAAAAGTATGAAGAAGGAGAAAAGAAATATGAAGTTCCAGCTCAAGATGCAGTAAAAGTAATCTTTTATTTTTCTTTACCTATATCATCTAATGTACATGTACATCCTTTCCTTTGCAGGTTGGCTAAATTAAAAGAAGAAGAATATAAGAAAGAGATCTTAGAGACCTTCAAAAATATGGAAATCAATATACTACTTCTAAAAACTATCAAGCAAAATCTAAAATATGCAAAGTTCTTCAAAAAACTATGCACAAATAAAAGAAAGTTGAAGGATAAAAAGAGAATAATTTTAGGTAAGAATGTATCAATTGTGATAAATAGAAAATTACCAAAAAATGTAAAGATATATGTATGTTTACACTTTCTTGCTCTATTGGTGATAAAAAAATTAAGCGTGCCATACTAGACTTAGATGCATCTATCAATTTTATATTGTACTTAATTTATTGAGCTTTAAATATGAATTCCTTCCATTAAACTAATGTGATTATTTAATTGTGTGTCCTATACGTGATATAGAGGATATTTTAGTCCAAGTTAACAGTTTAGTATTTTTAGTAGACTTTTACATATTGAAAATGGATGTAGATAATATAGGACATTTAACTTTGATATTGTTAGGAAGGTTGTTCATAAAGACGACTAAAACAAAATTTGATGTGGATAAGAGTACTCTTTTTGTTGAGTTTGATGAGAGATAGTGAAATTTAATATTTTTAAAGCAATGGAGTACATTAAGGATTTTCACTCCATTTATCATATGGATATTATGGATTCAATTATTCAGGATATTTTTAAAGAAGAAATCGTTGATGATGAGTTAGAGTTTAATGCTAAACTAGAAATGAATGAGCAATTTCATAAAAGGTATGAAATTGTAAAAGCATTATCAGTGATTTTAAGAGATTTCCAAAATTTAAATGATGAAATTAATTTAACTCACAAGAAAATATTTCCTTATATTTTGTAAGCTCTGAATACAGAATTAAAGGCTTTACCTAATTATCTGAAGTATATCTATTTAGGTGAATGAGAGTCACTACCTACGATTGTCTAAAAAGAAATTGACTACAGGGTAAGAGGATAGGCTAGTAGCACTTATAAAGGAGTATAAAACTATGATAGGTTGGACCTTGGTTGATATAAAAGGCATAAGTCTACCAATTTGCATGAATAGAATTCTTTTGGAAGAGAATGCTAAGCTAATAAGGGAACCACAAAGGAGACTCAATCCAATAATGAAAGAAATTCTAAAACTTTTAGAGACAAGGATAATCTATCCAATCTAGGATAGTGAGTAGGTGAACCCAGTTTATGTTATGTCAAAAAAAATTGGGGTGACAATGATATGAAATCAAAATAATGAGTTGGTGCCAATGAGGCTACAAAATGGGTGACGAATGCACATAGACTTTAGGAAGCTTAATTTGGCTATTAGAAAGGATCATTTCCTGTTATCTTTTATAGATCAAATGTTAGGACTTACAAATAAACCATTTTTTTGGGATAAATTTTCAGGTTACTACCAAATAGTCATAGCTCAAGAGGATCAATAAAAGACTACATTTACATGCCCTTTTAAAATTTATACCTTCAGGTGAATGTCTATCGGTCTTGGTAATGCTCTAGGTACATTTCAAAAATGAAGGATGAGTATATTTTTTAAGTTTATTGAGAATTGCATTTAAGTATTCATGGATGATTTCACTATTTATTGAGATTCATTTGATGATTGCTTAAATCATTTATCTAAGATGCCTAAAAGATGAATTGAAACAAATTTGTATGAAAATTTTTGTTTTATAGTTGATCAAGGCATCATTTTAAGACATGTGATTTCATCCAGGGGTATAAAAGTTGATAAGGAAAAGGTGGATTTAATTGTGAATACAATTTACCCAACAAATTTTAGGGAAGTTCTATCTTTTTTTGGACATGCAGATCCTCTTCCAAGATTACTATGCCATTGTCAAAGTTATTGTAAAAACATGTTCCATTTGAATTTGGGAAAGAATGTTAAGAAGCTTTTAATAAACACAAAGCATTAATGACAAGTGCACCTATTATCCAACCACAAAAGTGGGATTTTTGTTACATTTTTATTAAATACTTTTCCAAAATTGCTATAAATTATCAAAATTATTGCAAAAATATGTTATATTCGAATTTCAGAAAGAATTTCTAGAAACTTGTGATAAGCTCAAAGCATTCTTAATAAGTGTGCCCTGTTATTTAGCTATCGAATTGGGATCTACCATTCAAGATTGTGTGTGATGCTAGCAACTATATAGTGGGAGCTGTTTTAGTCCAAAGGATTGTGAAACAAAGTCATGTCATCTATTATACATCTAAAACATTGGATGTTACATAATGAAGTTATTTTACAACTAAGAAGTAGCTTTTAACAATTATTTTTGCTTTAGATAAATTTAGATCTTATTTGTTTGGCTTTAAATTTTTTGTGTATTCTAACTATATAGCATTACGATACCTTTTGGCAAAGAAGGAGTCCAATCAATGTCGATACGATGGATTTTGTTACTTTGATTTGATAATAAAGGATTAAAAAAACCAAAAAAATTCAATGGCAAACTATTTGAATAGGATGGTAAGGGATGAAGATATTTTACCTATTTTTAAAACTTTTCATGATGAGCAATTGTTTTAAATAAAAGGTATGGTCCCTTAGTACATATACCTTATTAATTATTTAGTTATGATAACTTTAACTAATTTCATTAGTAAGTATAGGAAGGAAAAGGTAAAGAATAAGGAAAAATATTATGTTTGGGATGAAATATACTTGTGGAAGTTCTACTCTGATCAAATTATTAGAAGTTATATTTCAGAATATGAACATCATTATGTTTTAGATTTTTGTCACAATAGTGGTGGTCACTTTGGTCCTAAATGAACTGCCAGAAAAGATCTGGATAGTGGTTTGTACTAGGAGACTTTGTTTAGAGATCCTTATGTGTTTTTGTAGAAGCTATGACAGATGTCAAAAGATAGGTACATTATCTTATAGAAATGAAATGCCTTATACCCTAATTCTTATAGTTGAGATATTTAATGTATGAGGAATTAATTTTATAGGTCCTTTTTCTTCATTTAACAGTTTTTCTTATATAACCTTAATGGTTGACTATGTTTCAAAGTTTGCGGTGGCAAAAGCTATCAAGACTAATGATTCTATAGATGTTGTAAGTAGTCTAATTTTAATACATTTAGAGTTCTACGAGCTATCATTAATGATCAGGGGAGTCACTTTTACAATAGAGCAGTGGCAGCTTTATTTAGAAAGTATAGAGTGCATTATTGAGTAGCCATTATTCACCATCCATAAACTAATGGACAAGTAAAAGTATTAAATAAATAAGTGAAATCTATTTTAGAAAAGACGAAAATTTGGGAAGAAAGGATTAGAGTTTATATTTAGATGATGTCTTTTGGCTTACCATATGGCCTACAAAATACCTATAGGAATGTCTCCTTACTGATTGGTTTTTAGTAAAGCTTATTATTTACCTATGGAGATTGAACATAAAGCTTATGGTGAAGTGTAATGTTGCAATATGGATTTGGCAAAAGTTGAGGATGCAAGGAAATTGTAATTGCAAGAGTTAGAGAAATTAAGGATGGATGCTTTTGAGAATTCGAGAATTTACAAAGAGAACCAAATTGAGGAAACAATTTGAGATAGAAAGGAAGTATTATTATATAATTCTCAATTAAAACTCAAGCAAGGTTTGACCCTTTTGTTATCATTAATGTATTTTCTTATTATACAGTGAAAATAAAGAGTTTATATTCTGAAAAGATCTTTAAGGTGAATGGGTTTAGATTTAAACCATTTTATGAGGATATAAGGGTTTCAAGTATGATAGACATTAATTTGGCACTTCCCAATATGTCAAATATTGAGAAGAAAAAGCCTCATTGAGCATAATAACATTAAATAATTGTGCTCTTTATGAGGAAACCCAAACATGATAATGTTTTATTAGTTTCATTTCATTTATTTATAGGTTTAATTTGTTTGTTTTTATGTAGTCTTTTGGTGTAAGGGAAAAAATAAGTTTTAAATTCCATAATACTAAAATTCATAAGATGAGATCATGCCTTATATAATTCAACTTTTAAGATGAAAGACCTGAAATCCTAGATTGCTAAAATTCCTAAGGCTTGAGATCACTCCTAATATAATTCAACTTTCAAAATGAAAGACCTAAAATTCTGGATTGCTAAAATTCCTAAGGCATGATCACACCTTATGTAACTTAAGTTAGGGTAAAAGTCATCTTAAGTTCTAGAATACCAAAATTCATATAATGTGATCACACCTTATATGATTCAGCTCTTTGGAATGAAAATCTCTTCAATTCTAGAATAATAACATTTATAAGGTGACATCACGTCTTGTAGATATTAGTGAACTATATTATTGTATTTGTGATTTTTAAATAAAAATAAAAATAGGAAAAGAAAAAAATGTTGGAATCAATAAATAAAAGTAAAAATATAAATATAATTTTTTGTTTTTTAAATAATAATAATATTATTATTATTAAAAATAAAAAAATAAAAAATAACAAAATTAAAAAAAGGAAACCCTAACTTTGATTTCCAGGTTCTGTCTCTCTCCACAATCAACCAGCATCGAAGAACTCCACAGAGACCACCCACAAATGCAACATCCTAGTCCTAGACGCTATACCATCCATCAATGTCCTAAGCAAGCTCCACCAATAATAATCAATCCTAATGCAACACATCACACTAACCCACAATCCTAGTAGCCATACTAGTGCCAAACAATGCCAGCAATCGCCCCTAGCAAGCAAACTCCAATAGTCAAGATTCAATAGTCCACAACCATGCCAAGCAACATATCCAGCTTCAACACAAAGGCGAGAAGTACACATACACTGGCAATAACCAAACCAGCTCTACTAGCTTCCCCACAAGCTATTCCATAGGTGTCTAGCTCCATAATAGAAACGTCCCAGCATTGCATGCTCATTAAGCAGCCTATTAGCCAAGCACGATCAACACATACATTAAAACAAAGTTGATTTTTGACTACGAAAGAAACCATGACTAAATGTCTAAAAAATGTCTCCTATAGTTATTTACAACGTTCCTGTTTAGTCACATAAAATGTCGTCAAATCCCATAGTTGAAAATTATAGATGTTTTCAAAAGTTGTAGATAAAACTATTAGCCACAAAATGTTTCTGTAGCTAAAACATTAACAAAACATAGTTAAAAATTAAATCTTGGCAGGGAAAAATTTACCAACAAATGACTGATGACGAAAATAAAACATAACCAATAGTTTTTGGCTATGTTTTTATCTTTGTAGCTAAATACTATTAGCTATGTTTTCCATATCGCAGCTCAATATTATTAGCTATATTAGCTATTTCGTGGAAGTATCATTCTAACTTGCCAATTAATATTACGTTTTAAGATCTATATAAATATAATTGATTTTTATCTTGTAAGACGAAACGTTACTTTGATGTATTTATAAGCATTTGTACAACCACTAAATAAATTTTACATTTTATTCAAAAATATTCCTCAATAATTTAAATAAGTTCTTACAGTAGGTTGTCAAAGCTTTCTTGGTCATTCTTCTTAAAGTTCCATGTTAGAAACTCAATAGTATTAATTAATATCCCAAGTAAAATGGCTCCATTGAATAACACATTTTGTTTCTATCTTGAATATTTGTAAAATAATGAATTCCATGCCTATTTCATTAAAAAGAAAAAGAAATAATTATTTTTCTAGAAAGTGCCTTATCTATGGCGGTCACTTTCGAAGTCAAAAGTGTTTGATAATCTTCGGTTGCTATAGGAGCTTCCAGGATATCAATACCAAGTGAGAGGCCTATGATAGTGGTAGATTGCATAATGTTTTAGGGGGAGTTTAGTTGTTAAATTGAATAATTAATGCATGTTTAGGTTAGGATTTTGTTGTTTAGTTAAACATTTGTGTATTGAGTGTTTTATGGGTTAGAGTATGCCATTGAGCTTAAATTTTGTATAATTGAGGTGCCTTGATATGTTTGTTAGTGTTTCAGATCAAATATCAAAGAACGGAGGATAAATGGAGGAAGCCTGGAACCCGACCTAAACTAATCGTAACAAAACTAAGAGAGATCTACCACGATTATGCCACGATTGTGAAAGAAGGGGAAACAATATGCCACAATCATGGCCTGTACAATAGATAACATAGACATCCACAATGGCTTTAAGTTTTTAAGGGACTTTTTAGACCCCAAAAAACCCTAGGGTTATCCTAAATGGAAGAGACTATATAAGGCATAATGATGTAACCTTAAAGGAGCTTTAGATTCTACCACATTTGGAAGACTCCAAGAGAGAGGGAAGAAGAGAGAAGAGGAAGAGAAGGAGAAAGGAAGTGGGTCTTCGCAGTTGCTTCCTTTCTTGAGTCATCTGATCCCTTCCAAATGATTGTTTCTTTTCATCTTTGTATTCTTTTACTTTTAATGTTAAGATGAATATGAGAATGATGATTATGGGTTTCGGATTGTTGATGATGTTCTAAATTTTCTTTAGGGATTTTGAATTGATTTAATGATAATCTAGTTATTTTTTGTGTTGATAGTGATTGCATATTGTGATTAATTACTGTGTTTGCTTGTTTCAGTAATAAATTGAGAGGGTGAACTAAATAAAAATGATTAGATTAATGAGAGTTAAGCGACTCAATAGACCAATTAAATTAATCAAATCGGTAATTTGTACAAAGAGAGATCCTATGTGAGGACTTGGTTGTTCATTAGAACACTTAAGAACTAATTAGGTTGTAGGTTGATTGTTAATTAAGAGAATACATTTTCAGTTACTCCACTTAGTTAGGGATTATCAATTAGAGCTTAGTGATTATAATTGGAGAAAGAGTAATCCATCCCTCGATAGTCTAGAACTGACACCATATTAACATATAAGTGACTATATTAGTATTGATGATAGTATAAATCCCGTCCTTCATAATTGGTTAATTCTCTTGGTTGATTTTCAATTGTGAATTTTGTGTTGCTTAACTTTAATTTCGTTTTGCGTTATTTTTACAAGTTAATTTTCCAACAATCATATTTTCACGTTTACTTTTTTGTTCTATTTTTATTTTCATTTTTGTTAATTTTTCTAAGCCTTAGAGAACTTAGGATTAGATTAATTCACACCTCTTTGTGGGATCGACCCCTCTTTTACTACAATTCATGACCTGTGCACTTGTAGTGGAGGGTTTTAATTAGAGTAAAACTTAGCAATCAACAAGTTTTTGGCACCGTTATTGGGGAGGTGGCGGATTAGTTTAGTTCTAGTAGTTTAAGGCATTTTCCCACTCTCATGTCCGTGCACCTTCATGAACACAAGAGTTACTAGAAGTTTAAGTTGAATGGTTGAAATCTTAGAGCTTGACATCGTCTTCTTAGAGCACGTAATCCAAAGAATAAGACATGAAGAAGAAAATATGGGAGCAACAATGGATAAGGAGTTTTAGAAAGAATTCAATCAAGGAGGCAACCAAGGAGCCTAAACAAGGAGCTTTATGGATTTTATTGGATTAGGGTTTCATACGGCTAATCAAGGTGTTGCTAGGCCACTTGTCCAAGCTGCTTCATTTGAAATAAAACCCACTATGCTTAACATGTTGCAACAAAACATAAAATACTTTGGATTGACTAACGAGGATCCAAATGCACAACATTATGAATTTCCTTGAGATATGTGATACCTTCCGATATCATTAGATGTCAAAAGAAACTGTTAGAATGAGATTGTTCCCTTTTACATTAAAGGATAGAGTCAAGGCATGGTATCACTCACTTAACCCCTCCAATGTCACGATATAGGATTAATTAGTGCATACCTTTTTAGAAAAATATTTTTCCCTCACCAAAACAACCAAAATCATCAAAGAAATTGCTAACTTCCAATAGGGTGATGGGGAATCAATTTATGAAGCGTAGGAGTGATATAAGGATTTGCAGAGGAGATGCCCACATTATAACCTACCAAAGGAGTTCCTCTTATAAACATTTTATAATGGGATATACCCACCCACAAGAGGCACAATAGATGCAGCATCAAGAGGTTCTCTAATGCTCAAGACTGTGGATGAAGCTAAGGAGTTGATAAAGGAGATGGAGAGAAACAAATGCTTGTGGACAAACAAGTGGAGTAGACAATTCACAACTTTTCAAGAGCATAAAGGAGTTATAATTGTCGACCAAATGATAGAAATGTAAGAAAATATTAATAATCTAACTTGACAGCTAAACAATATAAAGGCCTCTTTCTCAACTTCTGTGATAACTATTCAGTTAAAGTACGAGTTGTACGGACAATTAGACCATGATACCATTGACTGTTCCCTGATGAAGGGTTTATGAACCTAGACAAGTAAATTACATGGGAGAGCAATATGGTCAAGGAAAGGGGACAACCTTTACTCCAACAATTACAACTTTAGGTGGAGGAATCACCCAAATTTCTCATAGGCAACCAATGCTGGAGGTCAATTATGACCTCCTGGATTCCAACAGGAGAAACCAAGGTCATTATTCCTGTGGACTTTGTGGTTCTCGACTTTAAAGAGGATAAGAACTGTCCATTGATCCTTGGTCGAGCTTTTATGAATACAGGGAAAGTCGTAATTGACGTTCATGAAGTGAAATTCACACTTCAGATCAGTGAAGATCAAGTAGAATTTAATATTAACAAGGCTTTAAAAATCTAACAGACAGCAATGCGTGTATGAAGGTTGAAATTATAGATCTAAATTTGTAAGAACAAGTATAGAGTTGTATTGTAGAAGTGAAGTTGATATAAGCAGAAACAACTAATAGAAATGAGAAGGCGAACAAGGCTAAAGCTGAAGGAGATGATGAGATGGAGGAATTGGGCGTTGAAACACACGAAGACATATTGGTCAAGACTGAAGCACCTATACCACCCTCCACAGAGAAACTAACCATGTTAGAGCTTAAAATTTTACCTATACATCTCAGATACGCTTTCTATGTGAGGTTCAAATGTTACCCATCATCATCTCTAATAAATTGAATGGGAAACAAGAGAGTAGGGTGGTAGCAATTGATAGAAGATGAATAAAGCCATTAAATGGCAAATTTTTGATATTTGAGGTATAAGCCCAAATGTTTGTATGCATCGAATAGACCTCAAAGAAGGATGTAGAACGATAAGGGAGAGTCAACAAAGGTTGAACCCTAACATAAAGGAGGTGGTCAAGAAAGAAATAGTCAAACTCTTAGATGCAGGGTATCCCATATCTGATGGTGAATGGGTCAGCCCAGTATAATGTGTACTCAAAAGGGTGGAAGTAATTTTAATAAGAATAATCATGAGATAGAGAATGTGCATAAATTATCGGAAACTCAACACAGTGACTGAAAAGGATCATTTTCCTCTCCCATTCATAGATTAAGTGATAGAAAGAGTGGCTAGTCATTCATTTTATTGCTTCTTAGATGGATACTCGGGATACAATTAGATCTTCATCTACCCTGAGGACCAAGAAAAGATCACATTTACCTGTCCTTATGGTACCTTCACATATAGATAGATGCCTTTAAGATTGTGCAATGCCCTGACTACATTTCAAAGATGCATAATGGAGGTGTTTATGGATGATTTTTCAGTTTTTAGACTCTTTTGAGATATGTTTAACAAATTTGGACAGGGTGCTCCAAAGATGTAAAGCGTCAAGTGCCACTTTCTGGTGCAACAAAGGATAGTTCTTAGGTATAAAATTTTACACTAAGGATTTAAAGTGGACAAAGCAAAAATGACAGTTATAGAGGAACTCCCACCGTCAAGTAACATCAAGGGTATGTAAGGATTCTTAAGCCATGTAGGATTTTACCGTCGATTTATTAAAGACTTCTCGCAAATTGCAAGACCTTTGATAAACCTATTAGTCAAGGATGTGACCTTTTTATTTGATGAAGAGTATATGTCTGCATTCAATAAACTAAAGGAGGCAGTAACATCATCACCAATTTTAACACCACTTAATTGGACACTTCCATTTAAATTCATGTGTGATGTAAGCGACTAAGTTATAGGTTATGTATTCAGCAAAAGGAAAGATAAAAGGTTGCATGCGATATGCCATATAAGCAAAACCCTTATGAGACCTTAACTTAATTAAACCACCATAGAAAGGGAATTACTTGTAGTAGTGTATACATATGATAAGTTCCGGTCTTACCTCTTGGGGTAAAAGGCAATCGTATTAACAGATCACGCAACTTTAAAATATCTTTTCAGCAAAAAGGATGCGAAATTAAGGCTTATTCGATGGTTGCTACTCTTATAAGAATTTGATATAGAAGTGAGAGATAAAAAGGAGGGGAAAATGTGGTCACAAACCATTTATCACTTCTAGAAGGAGGGTAATGAGAGCAAAGAAAAGATATTAATGAGAAATTCCCTAATAAAACTCTGATGTTGCTTGACAGTCTGGCTATACCATGGTTTGTCGATATCGTAAATAATGTTGCCAAGGGTAAGCTTCCTCTGATCTCTTTTATCAACAGAGGAAGATATTCTTACATGAGTGTAGCCAATATCTCTAGGATGCATCAATCTTGTATTTAACATTTGTTGATGGGTTAGTAAGACAAAGTGTGCCAGACGGAAAAAATATTGGATATATTAACACAATTTCATGAAGTTTAATATGTTGGCCATTATGAAGTGAACGAAACAGCAACTCGAGTACTTGAATGTGGATTTTATTGGCCACATTTGTTTAAGGACGCTCAAGCTTTCGTGACACAATGAGATCGTTGTCAAAGAGTAGGTAACATCTTTAAAAGAGATGAGATGCCTTTACCTAACATTTTGGAAGTTAAAGTTTTCGACGTATGGGGAATCAACTTTTTGGGTCCCTTTCCATCCTCCATGGGGAACATGTACATTCTAGTAAGGGAGGATTACATATCTTGATGGGCCTAAGCCATGACATCTCCAACTAATGATGGGAAGGTTGTATAAAAGTTCATAAAAAAGATTATTTAACTGATTTGGAGTGCCAAAAACTATAATTAGTGATGGAGCAGCAAACTTTTGCAACAGATATTTTAACACTCTCTTAAAAAATAGGGGTCCACCATCCCGTTGCTACCCTTACCACCCACAGACCAGTGGACAAGTCGAGGTTATAAACCAGGAACTCAAGTACATTTTAGAAAAAATGGTGAGAAGTACCAGAAAGGATTAGGCATTTAAACTAGATGATGCCCTATGAGCTTACCAAACCACATTCAAAACTCTAATCGGCACTACTCCCCTTAGACTTGTCTATAGTAAAGCATGTCATTTGTCCGTAGAATTAGAGCATCGTTCATTCTGGGCAACAAAGGTCCTAAATTTTGATTGGAAGTAGTCAGGAGAAAAATGCCTTGTGCAACTCAATGAACTTGATGAGCTTCCCCACAATGAATATGAAAACATCAAACTCTATAAAGAAAAGGTGAAGAAGTGGTATAATTCTAATTGGGCCAAAGAATTTCAAGGATGGGGATACAGTTCTACTATACAATTCAAGCCTAAGGCTATTTTTAGAAAAACTTAAATCACATTGGAATATACCTTTTGCAGTAACCCAGGTGTTTTCTTATGGAGCCCTTGTATTGGAAAACTCAAACAAGGAGACCTTTAAGGTCTATAGGCATCATTGCAAACCATATCTTTGAGGAGTGATTCCTAAGGACAAGGAAGTAAATTCCCTCCTTTCGAATGATTAAGTACATTTTTAAGGATGCAAGGTTAAGCTAATGACCACAACTTAATACGTTTAAGAGTTAAATTTAAAATCTGTGTAGTTATATTTATTTTAAATTCTGACAAAAAGTTTTCATGATTTGGAATGATTGATGATTACTAACGCTCTTTCTCTCTTTCAATCAAGTATAAGATAAGAAAGCAAGCTCAAAGCATTCAACTTCTCCTCCGACACCATCGCCACCCTAATCACCTTGACGATTTTGTGTTCTAACCCTTTCTATTTTCAATTTTATCTTTATGTTCTTATGTTTTAATGTTTTTTATGTTATGTTTATTCCCACCTTATGTGTTTTTAGTTGTTCTTCTCACATTGAGGACAATGTGTTGTCTAAGTGTGGAGAGGGTTGCACTGTATGTTGTATGCTTTTATTTTGAATGTGAATTTTGCATATCGTATATTTGTTTGTTTCAGGTTGCATGATGTGATTCGTGTGAATATGTCAATGGCTAAGACTTAATGGAATTGATTTAACTTTAAACGTAGTCTTTTAGGTTGGGAAGATTTATTAGCTCATAAATTTAGTGACCTAGGTTACTTTGGTTAAATATACATGTTAATTAGACTATGACATTAGTTTATTCACCTTGGGAATTTGTCACATTCATTTATAATTTTAGGCCAATCGAATAAGTAGCATAGTTATTACCTTTTCATGAGAATTACTAGCTAAAGAAATGAGGTAAACAATAATAAATATATAAAAAGTTTGTAAATCATAAACAAATAACTATTCGTTGGCCTTCGGGTAGCTAGTTAAAAACGTGATGTAGCTGAGTAACTAGGGCACATTCATCACAAATGTTTTCCCTTGCATAAAAAGGATATAATGACATTCCAACCAAGCCGTTTAATAAAAACATGACCTAGTTAAGTAACTGGATCAACATTCATCACAAATGTTTGCCTTCACGTAAAAAGGCTACATTCATATCAATCAAAATAAACAAAAATAGTGATTTGTCAAATAAGCCTACTAATATTTATGAATAGCTTGAATTTTCCTGAAAAATTACTTAAAGATAGTTACAACTTTGATTGATTAAATAATTATCAATATGTGTGTGCAAATGATAGGGGTGAATAAACTTGACATTAATATCTTGATCAATATGTATATTTAACTCGAAGTATTTAAACATAGGTTTCATAAGTTAATAAGTTAGAAAGAGTTGAAAGATAGTGTTTGTAGTGAAATTTGTTACGTGAAGTTTAATGTCATTGCCTCATTATTGCATTTGTGTGTTAATTGTGTTGTGTTTTTCTTGTTTTGTCTTTACTTGAGGACAAGTAAAAGTTTAAGTATAGGGATGTTGATAGTGGTAGATTGCATAATGTTTTAAGGGGTAGTTTAGTATGTGGTTAGTTGTTAAATTGAATAATTAGTAGATATTTAGGTTAGCATTGTGTTGTTTAGTTAGACATTTTTGTTTTGAGTGTTTTATGGGTTAATGATATATGTTTAAATGTTGATTCATTTGATATACTCACTTAGTGATTAAATATTATTATGTTTTCTAGAAAGTGAAAGAATAAAGGCCCAATGGCATGTTTGGTTAACAGAAATAAGATTTCTACTTCTGGTATATTCTTAAAATTTAAATAATCCTTTGTTTGGTTGGATAAAAATATTCCTTAAATTTTAGGAATAACTAAAGATCATTAAAAGGAGTCTTTAGCTATTTCAAAAATAGTGTTACTTGTTGGTGACTTTTTTATCTTTTATTATT
>JANIIA010483032.1:0-16150 GCA_027478495.1 Erythroxylum alaternifolium | reverse complement strand
TATTAGCCAACATTTTTGCCATAATCTTATATAAAACTTGACACAAAGCAATGGGACGAAGATCCATCATAGTTTCAGGTTGCGACTTCTTTGGTATTAACACCAAAATTGTTTCATTGAGCTGTTGAGGAAAGTCACCGCTTGCAAGACTAGCTATACAAAATCTGATACCTCCCTTCCAATCACACTCCAGAAATGCTGGAAAAAGCCTGGGTTCAAATCAACCACACCCGGTGATTTGTCAATACCCATAGTGAAGACAACTTCTTTGACATCCTCAGGCAAAAACAGCTCCAAAAGCAACTCATTATCAGCATTGGAAACCATCTCCGACACATAAGTTAGGACCTCCTGCAAGTCACAATTCTGTGAAGTATAAAGAGAGTCAAAATAACTAGTAATAACTAAATCTAAACCTGTAACCCAGTTACACCAATCACTATTACTGTTGCGTAGTTGTTCTAAATTATTCTTCCTCCTCCTCTCCGAAGCTCGCGCATGAGAAATTTAGTATTAAGATTCCGTTCTCTAAGCCAATCAACCTTGGCCCTCTGCTTCTAATAAGTTTCTCGCTGGCTTAAAAGCTGACCCAATTTCTTTTTTGCTTATAAGTATCTTCGACGCTCAATAATTCTCCTCCTACCTTTGTAACGATTTAAAATCTGATGACAATCATTGATCTCCGCTTTGAATTTATTTTTGAAAATTTTCCCTAACTATCCAAAGCCTTATCACAGCAACTGAGCTTCCCAAGGAGCCCTTCCGCATTATCAACATTCCAACATTTCTCCACAATCACGCAACATTCAGGCTCAGAGACCCAATTATTCTCATAATGAAAGAGATGAACCTGATGTCTAGGAACAAAAATACACAATTGTAACAAAATCGGAAGATGATTTGAAGAAGATAAGTCAAGCATACGAGCCACAGCTTGATTAAATAGAAATTTCCAGCTTTGAGACACCAAACAACGATCTAACTTAGCTTCTACATGATCTGAACCTTCTCTGCCATTATCCCAAGAAAAGCCATAACCAGCACATGGTAGATCAATTAAACCTGCCGTTGTAACAGCATAATGAAAACCTTGAATCAACGCATTTGGTTGATCTAAACCCCCAACCTTCTCATTTGCAGAAAGAATATCATTAAAGTCCCCAATGCAATCCGGGGCAATGGATAAACAATAGCAAGATGTTTCAATAAAGCCCACAACTCAGCACGTTTATTTCTGTCTGATTCCTCATAAAAACCAGTTAACCTCCATGCGTCCAGCCCTGCTAACCGAACCTCAGTATCAATAAAACGATTAGAAGAGTCAAGTAAATTAATAGAATCCACACCTTTTCACAAGATAGATTCGGGATAATATATTAAATTTTTTGACATTTTATAATTTTTCAATTCAATGTCCAAACTTTTAAATTAAATTATTTAATTTAAAAAATCTAAACACTTAATTAAAAATTTAAAATTATACAGTAAAAATTAGTAAAATTACAGCTTCATTACCATAATTTCTTCTGATTTTTTCCTTTATTATTCCTATATATGTAATTAATGAAATGGATATTTCAACATCAAATTTAATCTAATCTATTAGAACATCTAGTGGCGGATGCATGTGACCAATGGACGAGCCGCCCATGTTGACCACTAGAAGAACTTCCATGTCTACTCTGTATATAAATTACTTGTGAAAGGCACTTCTAGGTAGGTCAAAATTGCTAGACGCCATGCAATGTATATATATGTCATTGCATGCATCATCACAAATAAACAGCTGAAAGTTAGAAAACAAAAAACATCATAGATATAAACAACCTTTTACGAACACAAAGACAAGATCAGGAAGAGAGAGAGAGAGAGAGAGATGGAGACTATGAAGAGGAGGGCTGAGGAAGAAGAAGTGGTGATAATTGGAGGAGGCATTGCAGGTTTAGCGACTGCTCTGGCTATGAAGAGAATTGGGATTAGGGCTTTGGTCTTGGAGAGATCAGATCGTCTAAGAACTTCTGGAGCAGCTTTAAGTCTCTTCCCAAATGCTTGGATCGCACTGGATGCTCTTGGCGTCTCTCACAAACTCACTTCTGTTTATGCTCCTTGGTCAAAGTAAGCAGGCTACCTCATTCCTCCTTCCCTCACACCTAGGATTGATTTTAAGATCAAAATGGCCCATGGGTCGGTTTTCCGATGAATTTTCGTTTATTTATTTAGTTTTGATATAAATAAACAAAACCCATTTGCCGCTTTGCGATTCTATACCTAAAGTCTCTTTCACTTTGGACAAAATATTTAATATTTGACCGTTCGAGGTTATACGTATAGTCCACTATCTTCCTATGGGTTTGACTGAGTTGATAGAGTAAAAAGTATAGGATCAAAAATTTTGTATTCGAATTTTTTATCTATATTCTCTCGATCGAGTCTATCGTACAAGATTTGTCTAATATAACATACTCGATTGACGTAATTTACAGAATATTATATTAATTCGAAAATTTATTAATTATGCATCTAAAGAATAAGAATTGCGATTCCTCCTATTAAAAAAAAAGTATAATCTACTGATGATAATTTTTTATTTTATGGTAGGGGTTACGTAACCAACATGGCAACTGGAGCTATTCAAGAAGTAACCTTGAATGGAAACAAAGGGTTTGGACCTTGAATTCTTAACACACTTTCTGTTTAAATTCCAGTCTTCAACAACCGTTTCTTTTAAATAATTAAACCTACCACTTTCCTGTTCGATCAGGGCTGAAAACCTCCATGGTCCACGAGCAGTTCATCGTACAACTCTACTAGAGGCTCTGGCACAAGAACTACCACCTGACTCCATTCGTTTTTCATCAAAGCTCGTGTCCATCGAGAAACAAGACAAAGGGGATGATTCCATTGTCTTTGTACGCTTGGAAGATGGATCTACTATTAAATCAAAGGTTTGTTCCTCAAATTAACTTATCATTTATAGCTTTGGATGGTTGGTCATGTAATTAGCAAATGGAACTTCAAGCTAATTCCTTCACGTTTTGGCTATGGCAGATCTTGATAGGCTGTGATGGGGTGCACTCAGCTGTGGCTCATTGGCTAGGACTTAGTACACCAGTTGAATCCGGCCGATCTGCAGTTCGTGGCTTGTCAGTTTATCCTCAAGGGCATGGCTTCGGACGTGAAATCCGCCAATTTGTGGATGTAGGCAAAAGGGCTGCTTTTGTTCCACTTAATGACACTGAGCTTTACTGGTTTTTCGTCTGCCAAACTCCTCCAAAAGGTTAGCAAGTTGTACGTTAAATGTTCGTCCCATTAACTCACACTAACCAAAGTAATACTGGAAGAAGATTACGAAATAACAATATATTGCTTCCGTTTGAGCGAGAATTGATATCATAGTATTTGGTTTCATTTCAGGGGAACCACTTGCAAGAGAGCCAGAGCTAATACAAAGAGAAGTAACTGAGAAGTTCGCAAAGAACTTTCCTTCAACATATCTGGATGTGGTCCAGCACGCCGAAGTTTCATCATTGACATGGGCTCCATTGATGTTGAGGTATCCATGGGACGTAGTCTTTGGAATACTAAGCAAAGGGAACGTTACAGTGGCCGGAGACGCCATGCATCCCATGACTCCTGACCTAGGTCAAGGTGGCTGCGCAGCATTAGAGGACGCAGTTGTGTTGGGTAGGCACATAGGCAATTCATTGATAAAAAATGGTAGACTTGTTCCAAAGGATGTGGTTCAAGCCTTAGATGGGTATGCAAGAGAAAGGAGGTGGCGCGCCGCCGCACTCATCACCGCGTCCTATATCTCAGGGAGAGTGCAGCAGGGCGGCGAACGGTGGTGGATGAAATATTTGAGAGATTCCATCTTCTACAAGTATGTTTTTGCCAGAATGATTGCAGTTATGCATCATGATTGCGGAAAACTTCCAGCTGTTCTTGACGATGAAGTCGATCAATCGAACGAAAGGGAGTAGAATTAGAATTGGTTGTGTTAAGAATAATCATTTCTCGATTCAAGAATTAGAATATAGTATGATGCCTTAAGCAATTAGCATTTGTTTAGTTTTGGATATAAATAACAAAAAATAATCGAGTTGTAAAAAAAAGTTTGAGAAAAATTTTAGATATTTTAATTATATTTATATGTATAAGATATAATAAATTTTTTTAGCATATTATATAATTAGTAAAAGAATTCTTAAATTGTATGTAAGTGTTGAAATATTTAATTAAATTGTTATATTTTTTAATACGTAATATAAAGATGTTTAAAGAGCTTCTTTTAACTTAAAAAGAAAAAGATATGAACTTTTTAATTGTAATTAGACCAAAAATACACCCAATAAGAGTTTTGTTGATATGCATGATCCGGTGAAATTAAGTAGTACACAATCTTACTCTTACTTGATAGAGAGACTCTTTATAATAGATACGGTACTTTGTTTTTGTTCATGACATAATTGTGCAAGCATAAGATGTTCAGATGACAACAAACAACAACAATTCAATGAAAGTTTTATTAATATACAAGATTTGAGAAGGTCTAGCAATATATAGTCTTATACTTAACTGATAAAGAGATTGTTTCTAATTAATTCGCATAAACTAAAATGTTCAATAGAGATATCCCAAAATGTATAACTCATGTCATAGACCTTAAACTGACTAACATTTTGATTTAAATTTCAACTTTCTGGTTTAATTTGTTTTAATAATTCTTGTTGTTAAAAATCGATCAGTTTATTAATTAATTGACCAATTTTCACAAACTAATTGATTTATACAAATTAAAATAAACCAATTAATTTTCATTTAACAATATATTTTTTGATTAAACTTCAAATTTTTCAATAAGTAAAGATAGTCTCATTCAATAATATTTCAAACTCTTTAATTTTATTTAATCTTTGACTAGTTTTATGAAAGTCTAAAACTAATTGAATCTATTAAAGTTTAAATATTTTGTCCTATATCGACGTAAAGTAATACTCATCAAGGAGGATGGTACCTCTACTCTCTCGTTAGAGGAAGTTGCAGGGTGCTTTGTGGACTTTTACAGAGAGTTGTTTGGTACTTCATCCCCTTCGAGTAGACTGGATAGTTTTGTACTTAGACAGGGATCGAATGTGCCTCTGGTGTCTTGTAAGGTATTGATTGCCCCGGTGTTGGAGGAAGAGATTAAGAGGGCGATGTTTGATATTGGTGATGATAAGCCTTCGGGCTCGGATGGATTCACTTCTGCCTTTTTTAAGAGACAACGGAGCATTGTTAACCCTGATGTAGTTTCAGTTGTGCGGGAATTTTTCGAGTCTGGTCGGATTCTGAAACAGTTGAATCATACCATTATTACTTTAATTCCTAAAACAAATGATGCCCCAACAGTGAAGGATTTTAGACCAATTGCTTGTACAAATGTGGTGTATAAGGTGATTACTAAGATCTTGACGGAACGTATGGCGTCTATTGTGGGCGGTATTGTGGATCCTGCTCAGGCTGCTTTTGTATGTGTTCTTGACGCAGGAGCTAGTCCTAGGATATACTAGGAAACAGATTTCACCATGATGTATGTTAAAGCTTGACATCACTAAGGTTTATGATACTGTTTCTTGGGCATTTTTAGAAGATGTGCTGACGGGTTTGGGTTTCCCTCCTAGATTTGTTGGTTGGATTATAAAGTGTGTTACTATTGCATGATTCTCAATCTTGGTGAATGATGCTTTGCATGGTTTGTTTAGAGTACGACGGGGCTTGAGAGAAGGTGATCCTATATTCCCTACCTTGTTTATTCTTTGTTTGGAGTACTTCTTCAGGTTGCTTAAATTGAGAACTACAGATACTCATTTTAATTACCATTCAAAGTGTGCCAAATTTGGTATATCCCACATTACTTCTGCTGATGATTTGATATTGTTCTCGAGAGGTGATGTTATCTCTATTAAAGTTCTGGTGGATGCTTTGAGTGATATGGAAGGGGTCTCGGGGTTGACGATGAGTCCCTCCAAGTCTAACTTATATTCAGCTGGTGTTTTTGGTCGAGATAGGGATGATATTGTGGGGTTGGTGGATTTTCCTATGGGGGGGTTTCCTGTTTGGTATTTGGGTGTTTCTTTGGCTCTTCTGAAGATATCGGTGGCTCAATTTTATTTATCGATTAAGGCCATTGAGGCATATATCAATGCTTGGAACGTGAAGACGTTATCATATGTCGGTCGACTTGAATTAATTTGATCAGTAGTCTAGGGTGTGCCGTCTTTCTGGCTTGAGGCGTTCCTTATGTCAGTATCTATTCTTGATAGAATAACCTCCACGTGCAGGTTGTTCTTGTGGGGTGGTAAACATTATAAGGTGGCTTAGGATGATATCTGTGTACCACGAGATGAAGGTGGTCTTAGGTTGAAGAACTGCAAGATTTGGAATTCGGCTTTATTGTCAAAGGTGCTTTGGAACATTCAATCCAACGTTGATGCATTGTGGGTGCCGTGGATTCATAAGGTGTATTTACGGGGAACTTCAATTTAGGAGTGGATACCTTTACACGAGATTCACCTTTGATTCAAAAGTTAGCTTTGATTCGGGATATCTTGGTGGATAGGTTAGATGCCCGTGGCGAGGTGGTGCGTGGGTTACAAAAACTTTGTATCAATGATGAACTTTCTTCTGGGATGGTATATGAGTTGCTACGGGTGAAACTTCCTAAACGGCCCTGGATGCCTTTTATCTGGAAAAATTATATACCTCCTAAGTTTTTTTTCATTGTTTGGCTTGATTTTCGTAGCAGATTACCAACTATGGATAATTTGATGTTCCTTGACATTGATCGTACTTGCTGCTTGTGTGGTGTTGAACAAGAGACTATTGATCACTTATTTTTCAGGTGTTCTTTCTCTAGTGCTAATTGGAATGCTATTCGTAATTGGTTGGGTTTGGCACGGGGTATGACTACTTTGCCTAGTGCCATCAAATAGATCAGAAAGGACTACACTTAAGCACTTTTAAGAAGCAAAGCCACACGACTAGTGTTTGTTTATATTATCTATACTTTGTGGACGACATGGATTGTTGTTCACTTAAACTCAGCTTCTTCTACGTGCTCTGATGTAATTTATAAGATTAAAAGTGTGATTTATAAGATCTTGTATAGGCTTTATCCTAATGAGCTAATTACTTTTTGATATTGCTAATTGTTTTGATGATTTTGAAGTTTTTGATTCCTGATTGAGGTCAAGGTATGCTCCATTGATCATGTACATAAACTTTTGAGTTAATAAATTTTACCTTTCATAAAAAAATAATAGTAAAGAAATAATTAGATGTTTTTGTGAAATGATGAGGTGTAAATTACAACTTTAAGCCGAAAGAAAACATTGCTTAGTTGAATTGTTGGTTTTCTGTTTTCTCAATCCAAAAACGACAAAGGTATCAGGCACGGAGAACTGAATATTTTGTTTTTCTTGGTCTCCAAGACACTAAGAAATAAGTATCTTCCAATCTCATCTTATTTTAAGGGAGACATTAAAGTTTTAATCTCTTAATTCACACTTGAAGGTACCAACCCCTCATTCTTATCCAGTCATATACTAAAAGTCATAACTTGTTTTTGGATTTTTGTTTTTGCTTTTGTTTTTAAACTCAGTAAAAAAAAATTTGTTTGTTGGAATTTTTAGTTTATGTTTTTAGTTTTAATTTTTTCCAGTTTTTAAAAATTATGAAAATCGTAAAAAGTAGCTTGTATTCCTGTTTATGCTTTTTTCATAATCTGATTTACTATCATTTAAATATGTATTATTTTATTATTTAAAATTTAATAAAATTATGAATAATTTAATTCAAGATTATATTATTAATAAATTAAAATTAATTATCAATAAAATTTGTGAATAATTTAATTTTATAATTTAATTTTAATAATTATTAATAAATATAATTAAATTTAAAATACATAAATATTCAAATAAAATTTGATTTAATAATTAAAATATATTTGAAATAAATATTAATTTATAAATAAAATTTTAATTTATAAATTATTTATTTTATTAAAATAAAATAATTTTATTAATAATTTGTTAATAAATATTATATAAGAGATTAAAAATTATTTAATTAAAAATAATTTATCTTTAATTTTTATCTAATATGTAATTTTGTCGGTGATAAAAATATAACTATATTAACATTAACAACCAAATAGATTTTTGTTTTTATTTGAAAGAAAAAAAGAAACAAAAAACTGAAAATGAAAACTAAAAATTACAACAGAAAAATAGAAGTAGAACTAAACGGCCCCTTAGAGTTGTATTTTGGAATTTTGGTATTTCGTTATAACGTCAAAGTAAATTAATATCCTAAAAATTCAGCAGGAAATACTCGCACATCAAATATTCTGTTCCAGTTACTTTGTTTCATTAAATCTTATCCATACATTTATGTGGATTTCATGTAAATATGTAGATGAGATTTAATAAAACATGATAAGAACACTATAATCGATATAAAAGATCTGATTCCCTTACATTGGCTATGTAACTACTGATATGTCCCATATATTCTCTTTCCTTAATCATTTTTTACTCTATTTTATTAAATATCATTCATATTTTTATATAGATCACACAAATATATGGGCAAAACTAAATGACATATAATTGAAACACTCTAATGAAAACAGAGGATCTCGTTCCGATATGTCTCACGTAGGAATAATAATTTAGGTTGAAGTCAAAATTAAGTTTAAATTAATTAATTTTTTAATTGAATTTAAACTTAGATGTGAAATTTTGAATTCTACTTTTATCTGAGATTGATAATTTAAATTTGAATTAATTAAATTTTTATTTGTTATTTTACAACGATATTTATTAGTAATTATTAGGAATATAAATAATAAAAAATTAATAAAATAAAAATGTTTCAATTCAAAACTGACCACAGAACACGGGCCCAAATTGCCATGTCTAGAAATGACCCGAAAAGCCCAAAAAAGTGAAGTGGTGACTGGTGAGTGGCTCTTGTTGGTTTGCAAGAGATGAGCGGTCCAGGAGTGTTGGCAACGGCCGATGAGAAGTGGTCAGAAACAACTATTAGTACGCTTTAGGCTTCGCCAAACCAACAAGCGAACAAGACCCAGACCACTCCTCGTTGCCGCTCTTCTATGGCTTCCCTTCTCAGCTCATCCGCCACTGCACCTTTGCAAAGCAAGGTAATTTCATCAATTTATCGTTTTTCCCCACTTGTCTTTCGAAATTGTGGGTTTATTGTTGTTTTATGATCAGTCTTGGGTTCATTTCGATAACTCAGAAAGTTCGCATGTTATTTTGGGATGAAGGAATTACGGGGCGTATCTGATTGATCGACGAACTGTTCGAAATTTCAGCTGTTGGTATTCAAATGGGATTGATTGGTATAAGCTTGGTGAGATGGGAAGTAGCTATTGATGGTGAAGTGAGTGTGTTTGGAAGGGGAAAAGGGGTTGCTTTTGGGTTCGGCATCCTAAGGTGGTAGCTTTTATCCAAGAAGTGCTTATTAAGAAAAGTGTCGGGTCTTTGCAGTTTTTATTGGGAGAAGTGTGAGGATATATGGTGGATTCGTAGTTGTGAGCTTCTATGTAATTTGCAGTTTATTAAGGTTTCTGAAGACATGTTGTGATTCCTCTCACCAATAATGTTCAATGGCTTTGCAATGCAGGTAAGTCGTCTAAGTAGCAAACCAATGCAGATGATGTCGCAATTATGTTTTCATCGGACTTCTATTGGCAGTTGTAGTGGTTATAGGCTGTGTTTTAAGACAAAAGCTAAGGTTTCTGCTGAGGCTAATGTGATTGAGAAAGAATCCAGTGAAAATATTGGTAAGTTTGCTTGTTGGTGTACATTTACCTTGGTTCTTAATCTAAGTAGGAGTTCAGATTGAAAGCCAGAATCTGAATCGAACTCAATTAATCATGGATCCATACCAAGCTGCCACTTAAATCTTCGAATGTAATCACTAACATGTGTAGCTTGTTCAAGTTGGCACACATGCGTGCACAGTGAATCTTTGGTTGATTGGCACTTGCTTGTGTCCAATGTCCCACATTATTGAAATATGATAGTAAAGAGGAATCAAGGAGGTAGTAAAGTAGCATCATACCTTCGTTTGTGGCACGACTATTTGGAATATCACTTGTTCATAGTAAATGGTGCTTCATAACACTTCCCCCTAAATGCATGTGCCTTTGAATAATTGCACAATGAAGCACAAGTCTGTTTTCATCCCTCCCCTTCTTGAATTCAGGAATGCATAACAAATACATGCACAAAAGATTTCTGTTGTTTACTTTAAGTTATTTACTCCCTCTAAGAAGTTTGTCCTTTCGATCTGTCGTAGATTACGGAGTTGTTAGTGTTCACCATGTTGGAGTGCTTTGTGAAAACCTTGAAAGATCGCTCGAATTTTACCAGGGCATCTTAGGTACTTATCTTTCTCTGCTGTGTGCAATGTTGCTCTTCCCCTTTTATGTTGTTTTCTCCATCATACACTGAAGAACAAGAATAGTAGGCTCAATATCTAACTGAAAGCAGGTCTTCAAATAAATGAGGCAAGGCCACATGATAAGCTTCCCTATAGAGGTGCCTGGTTGTGGGTGGGCTCTGAAATGATCCATCTGATGGAGCTTCCAAATCCTGACCCCTTAAGCGGACGACCGGAACATGGTGGCCGAGACAGACATACTTGTATTGCAATCCGGGACGTATCTAAGCTGAAAGCCATCCTCGATCAAGCTGGTAAGCTTTTTTCCTTTCATCTTTGGCTGTCGACCTCTCCCCAAAATTTGAAAATGGCATTGGTTCATTTGTTATGTTAATGCTTTTATAGAATAAATTTTAAGTTATCATATGTTTAACTTTCCTACTTCTCTGCTCAAAATTACTTAAAACTTATTTTTTATCTGTCGCATTCAATGCATGTTCTCACTACCTAATGGAGTATGAATGTCAGGAATGTCTACTCGAAGGATGACTTACGTTTTTCAATTCCTCAGGGATTCCTTATACATTAAGCCGTTCAGGGAGACCTGCAATCTTTACACGAGATCCTGATGCAAATGCACTAGAGTTTACTCAAGTGGATGACTAATGTACTTGAAAGCTTGTAATAGAACTACCGATTGCATCCGACCATCTTTCAGATGCCTAATTATCATGTACAGATTACAATACCTGAAAAGTAAAACGTGCAGAAGATTCTAGCCTTATATAATGGACAAAAGATTAATTCCTAGACCAGCTTGTTTTTATTGTACTTTTGTTCTGGCCACGGTGAGTGATAATAGAAACTTTGTTCAGATTGAATTCCTCTACACACATTTTGAACTTTCCTGGACAGTTGAGTTAGTGATTGCTAATTAATATATCTGAAAATTGTGAGTTTAGGCTGACTTGACCATCCCCTTTATACGTACTTTCTGGCAGAACTATATACGTACGGAAAATTTGGCATTGGTTGCTATTAAGTTGTGCACAATGTATGAGTTTAGATGCACTAAATGCGGATAAATTTATTTGGCATAGAATGTACAAGTACAACAGAATCATAAGTTTTTATCAATAATCTACACCTACTGAAGATGCACAATTTGTTGGCACGTGAAGAACGAATGGTCAAAAAGGGAATTCCAAATACAAGATCTTGCTGTTTCTGCTATGAAGAATTTGTTTACAGAGGCATACAATTCAATGATCTTTCAAGGTAATCAAAGAGTTCACTCTTGAGCTCCACTCATGTATTGCAGAGCGCAACGTATGGTTTGGAATTACGATCGAGTGCTGAAGCCTAAGCTTCGTCACTGGTGATATATTGTGTTTCTCAAGCCATAACTTGATTGCTCTGTGCTCATAAGTAAAACCATCTGCAGCGATGTATGGATCATCCATGATTTGCTGAAAAGTAACATTCATTCATTCAACAAAAGGGAAGCATATAAGATGCATGCTAATAAATGAATGTCAAATAGAAGACTGATATCATCTCATGAAGTTTGGCTTTATCACCTGAAGAATTGGGCAGAAGTAGTGGCTCGGAGCATAGACGTCATTCAATTCCACCTTCATGCTATCAGCTGCAATGTCCACGAGTCTTCTGAGACTTGGTAGAACTTCAGTATCTAGATCAGGTCTATCCCTGCATCTAAGTTTAGAGCACTTTAGCGCAATTTGAGCCAATTCCCGACTTTCAGCTAGTGGCCAATCTTTAATTGACAAATCTAGAACGCTTGCAAAGGAGGCATTTGTAATGGCTGTTTCAACAGTATGCACGATTCCATTTGGGCGTCGGCCAGTCAATATTTGGAGAACAATTATTCCAAAAGCATATAAATCTGATTTCGGTCGAATGGTCCCAGTTCTCTGGTACTCAGGGTCCATATAGTAGAAAGTACCAGCAATAATAGAGTCTCTATACTCAGTGATGTTATCAGGGACAATATCCGAAATGAGTTTAGCCAGCCCAACATCACCAATTTTGGCCACATAATTTTTTCCTAGCAAGATGTTGCCCGGTTTAAGATCACGATGGACAATGGGATCTGGCTTTGAATTGTGCAGGAATGACAACCCACAAGCCACTTCAAAAATAATTTGGAATCGAACAAACCAAGGAAGTGTCTTTTTTCCATTGTGCTGGAAGATACACTCTTCTAGACTTCCATTTTCCAAGTATTCATAGACCAGACAACCACTCTCTGGACAGGCTCCAAGCAACAAAACTAAGTGTGGATGATGTAACTGGCTGAGAACGTCGACCTGCAAAGATTCAGCAGTATGTGCATTTGTGAAAAATGATGCAACTTATTCTGAACTGGAGCAATATTCAATGTTTGACATAATAGACAATAATTTGTCCAGTGAAAATGTCACAATACAGAAGCACCTTGAAACTTGGGTTGGAAGTGAGAATGCGAATACTTTTAAGAATAATCAGGCTGAGCAATACTGTTAGGATGATATAAACAATAGCAGATTCAGTCATCTTAGCTAAGGGGATCAGTCTTGAGAAGCTGTTTGGAAGATGCAATATCAGTCTCTAAATTCTTGACATATGGTTCAAATATATCATGATTAATTAGGACTATGAATGTTTTGAAATTATGAGAACTGTAGAGGAAATTAAAATGAATATACAATTTTTTTCACAAAACATGATCTGAAACGAAGTTTCTTTATGTAAGAGAGAAGTTAAAGCTTGCTGAAAATTATATCCAGATTAGCTATGATGGCAGAATAAATCTGTAAACTTCTGCTGCAAGTTAAGACAATTCGAAGTGATAAAATTACCTCCTTAAGAAATTCATCTTTCTTGTTAGCTGCTTCAGACCAAAGAACCTTAACAGCAGCTGGCGTATGATCAAGATTGCATTTGTAAACTTTTCCATACCCTCCTTCACCAATCACTCTTGTCTCACAGAAGAAATTTGTTGCTACCTCTATCTCCTCCTTAGAGTACCGCCTGTACCTCTTGTCACTGGAGAGCAGAGCATTGACAAGCTTCTCTTTCTCTGAGGACTCTTTAAATGCATTCTGCTCAGCTACCTCTCTTCCATAAGTTTCTTTAGCAAGCAATTCCTTTGCCTCCTCAATCTCCTTCAAGGCCTGCATATACCTTGCTTTCTCTTCGGCAGCAATTTTTCTGAGAGTTTCTTCTCTTTCAAGAGCAGCATTCATTCTTCCAGCTTCCTCAAGGCACTCAGAAGAAATTGATTGGACCTAGAAAGTAAACTATAAACAAATTAGTGGTCAAGGAATTTAGGAATAATTGTTATTTACTTCTTAGACCATCTAACAGATTACATTAACCACAGCTTAGACTTGAAATCCTTAAGGTACATAACCAAACAAAGTACCTTTGACATTCATTTTGATACCTCATCTTTTCACCTGTTATAGTTTAAGCTTCTTGATGTAGAATGAAAATCCATCAAATCCCAAAAACTATTCCTTTTTCATTTACAGAAGTGTAGAATATGAAAATAACATCTAATAAGACCTTATGTTGGGTATGGACCAATTCTTCACAAGCTCGTTTGTACATGGTAATGGTATTCTGTAATTCTAGCCGCAGCTGTTCTATTTCAGTTTGCACATATGACTGCAAACAAAGAAAGAATCTTAACATTAGAAGTTGCTGAACCAAGAATAACTTGGACCTGAACTTTGAATATCCTTCTATAGTCACAAACAAGAAAACAACCAACCTTGGTCGTTTCCACTGAAGATGTAAAACCATAACTCCTAGCTCTAGAGGAAATGCTCAGCAGGTTATCTAGCGAGTCCCCACCATCCCCTTCCACATCTATGCTTCCATTAAGAGATGAGCTCTTTCGTTTAAATGCTTCGGCATCAGGGTAACTAAAATCTGAAAGTGAAGGGATCCCAATCACTTTCTGAACATTAGATTCTACAGGAGAAGAATCCACTTCAGATACTTGTTTACTAGTGACCTTAGAACCTCTCTTATAATCAACCTGTTCAGATACCTGTGCGACAGTCTCTGTAAGATGAATACAAGAAACGTAAGCAAAAAAAACAAGGTACATAACTTTTGTGGATGAAAGATAGTTAGTTTCAACATACCATCGGTGTCCAAAGAATTAGCTAATTTCTTGAAGACTTTATATTTATATATGACATGAAAATCACACATTTGAGGAGCAAAGTTCAACACTGTCCTTGGAACCCCTGGCCCTCTAAGCTTTCTAAAGAAAACATGATGAAAATCAGTGAAGCAGAAGTCTATGTAATTCCATCCAAGCAATAGAGCAATACATATGATGTGAAATTCATTATAACATACAAAGGATGCATTCCTTCGACTACTATATGAGAACCAGAAACCAAAGTACAACAGCAGCCCATCAGCAATTATACCTCATTAACCAATTCCGAGAACATGAACCTAATACCAAACAATCAATTCCCGATTCAGATGCGTATTTCAGAAGGCCAACTGCGGGGTCTCCATCCTCCAGGAGCAAAGTTTCCACCTGAAAATCATACGAAGCATTTAAATGAAAGGGAATTGAAAAGAAGAGGAGAAAAAAGAAAACCGGAGAGAAGCACATAAAAGATTGATCGTGGAAGTTGTTAAACAAAAAAAGAATCCAACCCCACCTTGTGAAAATTGCATAAGTTCATAAAGGGTGTAAAAATCTCTGCTTCCTTTTTCACTCTCACTTCTTTTACATACATCGCCACCACATTTTCATCAATTTCTTCAACAGGAATACGATCACCAGCTGCAAGAATCACGCGCAACAGATAACTTTTCATGAATTTAATATCCAACTACGTTAAAATGAAATCTCAAAACTTTCCAACTTTCTCTCCATTGACTTAGTTGACCCTCTCAGACGAAAACCCATAGATAAAAAGAAAGAGGAATAGAATTTGAACTCAAAGAACTGAAAACGAGATAGAGAGATAAAGAGGGTACACGGAGTGGGTATATAAGTGATAATAGGCATGATATGGACGAAGATGAACCGGTCTGCTACGGGCAACAGATGCTGCACCGCCCACCGGACGGCTCGCCGGCTGCCCCTTCCTCCGACGCCGGCACGGCCTTTCACAGCGACTGCCACTGTCTTCATTTCGGTCGCACAAACACTCATTATCGACCTGGTACGTCCACCATTATCAAACGACAAACAACAACGAATTCCCTTAGAAACTATCACTTTGTTACGGAATCAATTTACTTAGGGGCAACTTCGGAGAAGACTATTGACTTGTCACTTTCGGCATTGACGACGTGGCTTTGTCCATCCTTGTTGGGCTTATCCTGGTGTTTGGGCTTCATCCAGACGTAAGACTTGTTTAGTTGGAATTTGTTAAAGAGCTAAAAGATTGACTATTACTAAGATTACCCATTCTCAGGCACAAGGGAATGGGTAAAGACATCACCTTGTGTTTACCTATTCCATGCACAAACACCTCTCTCTCACGTCTGGACAAGTTCATCCGTCTCCTCCCACCGTCTCCACTCTTACGCTTTTCTCAGTCACTGTCCGTTCTTTGTTCTAGTGGTGATTCTCCAAGCAACTCACCGGCAGATTTCTAAGGTATGTTTCCTTCATTTCGGTCGACGATCGGTCCGGTGAGGCATTTTTCCTTAT
>JANIIA010482981.1:0-16158 GCA_027478495.1 Erythroxylum alaternifolium | reverse complement strand
ATCCTTTACCTATCAATTCACCTAACTCTCGTTAGCCCAAATTGATTATTTTCACTTAGCTCACCCTCTCAGTCTATCGCCAAGTTATTAAGAACATAAGTTAAATCACAATCCAATCAACAAAAACACAATTGAATAAACTTCATTAATCTTAAGAATGAAATCCAAAGGTGAGTTTAGACATCAACTCAACATTCAACAAAACAAATATCAGCACTTATTTCAATTCTATACATGAATAAAATTGAAATAACAGAAATATTGTAGGGAATGGAATTTAGGACGGCAACAGCGAGAAACCTCCTATTTTGAGAAGTACTTTGCATCAAGCTCTTCACCGTGTCTCTCTTCCTTTGTCTCCTTCCTCAATCTCTCGGTGTCACCCTAGGTTTTCTCTCGAAATCGGTAGAATAGAAACTTTTTCGTTAAACTCTTGGCTCTTTTTCCTCACCTTTACTGGCATCATAATCTATTTATATCTTTGAGGTTTTAGGTCAAAGTTGAGGTCAAAACGGTCTAAAAATTTGTCTGAAACTTGAGTTTTTCTATCAGCTCAACGTAGTGCATGATCGTGGCCCTTCCTACCACGATCGTGGCCTGAATTGATGCTCTCTATCATGATTGTGGCCTGTGTGCACGATCATGGCCTGGCTGCTTCTGGTTCTTCCTCTTCTGTCAAGATTGCAGCCTGTATGCACGATCGTGCCCTACGCTTTATGCCCCAAAAACTCTTTAACTCTTCCCGTTCTTCCCTGTTTATCCTGCAACACTAGTGCACACATCAAGATACCTAAAAAATATATAATTTAAGCTCAAAGATTCAAACTAACCTATGAAAACACTTAAACACAAAAACTATCCTAATTAAACCCTAAATGCATACTAAACACTTGAAATGACATTAAAATTCTTATCAAATCTAACCCTAAAACACAATACAAATCACAACTATCAACATCCCCACACTTAAATGTTTGCTTGTCCTCAAGCAAATAAAACAACAAACACATAACATCAAAGACACACAATGCAATAATGCGACAATGGCTCTAATCTTCGTGAAATAAATTTAATCATAGACATAATCATTCAAATTATATTAAATCATTGACAAACAAAATGGGTGTCTAGAGGTTTTGACTAGATATACAACTTTATTGAGACCCATGTGAGAACTTATGTACCCTTTTTAATTGTGCACATGCATTAATAATTTTTCTAGTCTCTCAGACTCTATAACCATTCATAGGTATATTTTCATGAAGAAAAAAATCAAACTTATTACAGGAATGGTATTTTTTAAACATTTTTTTCGAGACTTAGTCTTTTACTTGGAGGCAAACATTAGTGATGAATATTGATTCGGTTACTTGACTAGGTCATTTATTAACAGCTTGGTTGGACTGTCATTATAGCCTTTTTAAACGAAGGCATACATTTGTAATCCGTGTCGATCCGTTTACTCAATTATTATCACGTGTTCAACTGGCTACTAGCTCTATTCATAACCTGAAGGTCAGCAAAATAGTATTTACTTAAACTTTTTTTAACAACTATTAGTTTCCATGTAAAAAAATACTAGTTAAGCTACTTAGCAAAAAGGCTTCAAATTATGAATGAATGTGACTACTTAGAGGGAGCTAAATTTACACTAAGTCCTAATTATGCTGTATATTTATTCAAAGGCCCCTAATTCACTAATTTCACAAGCTAATGATTATTAATAACCTAATAGACTCTGTCCAAAATTAAATGAATTTCACTCAAACCTGATCCATTGACACATTCACACCTTTCACATTACGCAACCTAATGCTATCATACGGTATGCAAAGTCATATATAAAATAAAAACACAGAATCCCTCCCCAAACTTGAACAACATATTGTCCTCAATATGAGAAGGATCACACACAACACATAAACAAACAATATGTGCACACAAAAATTAAAATAACAAAGAATAGAAATAATTAACGATAAAAAAGAAAAATATAAAAAATAAAGGTAAAATAAAAATAACCAAAAAATAAACACACAAAACAAAATAAAGCTGGAGAAAAATTTTGGGTTAGATTTGGATCCTAAGGATGCAGGTTTGTGGTCTCCAGCTTGACTGTTATTTCCTGAAGGCGATTTTAATTAGTGGGAGATAAGGAAATCACTTCCTTATCTTTGGGAATTTCTCCTCCAAAATACAGTTTACATCGATGCCCATTGACCTTAAAAATTTCCTTATTATCATTCTCTAGTTAGAGAGCCCCATGATCAAAAACTTAAATTATTATAAATGGGCCATTCCATCTAGACTTCAACTTTCCTGGGAATAATCATAACCGAGAATTATATATCAGAACGGTGTCTTCTAATTTAAATTCTTTTTTCTTGAGACGAGTGTCGTGCCATTTCTTGACCCTTTGCTTGTAAAGTTCGGCGTTTTCATAAGCATTAAGATGGAATTCTTCAAGCTCGTCTAATTATAGAAGTCTCTTTTCACCGACTTTTTTCCATTCAAAATTTAATGCTCTAATTGCTTAGTATGCTCTGTGTTCTAATTCGACCGGCAAGTGACAAGCTTTCCCATAAAATAGTCTGTATGGGGTTGTTCCAATGGGTGTTTTAAATGTTGTCCTGTAGGCCCATAAAGCATCATCTAATTTAGCTGCCCAATCTTTCCGAGAGTTATTAACTATCTTCTCCAGGATTCGTTTTAACTCCCGATTAACAACTTCCACTTGGCCACTAGTTTATGGATGATAAGGTTTAGCCACTCGAGAGCATCAAAAGATTTGTTAAAGAAATGTGCGCCTCCATCACTTATTATTGTGCGTGGTACACCAAACCAATTAAATAGCCGTTTAATGAACTTTTGCACCAATTTTGGAGATGTTACCCACTCTTTGATAATGATCACATTATGTTACATAAGTCTGTGCGTTCTTAAACAACTGCGGCCAATAGAATCCACTTTCCAATATTTTGGCTGCCATTTTGTTGGCCCCATAATGCCCAACATACCACCCTTTATGGCGTTTCTTAAGGATATCTAGCATTTCCTCATCTAGGATGCAACGTTGTATTAATCGATCTAAACAATTTCTATATAAGGTTGGCTCATGCTAGATGTATCAATTGCAGTTATGTAAAAAAAAATCTTTGTTGGTTCGAGAGATCATATGGGGGTTTACCACTAGAAATATAATTAGTGATATCTGCAAACCATGGTGTCTTTAAGCTCTTAAGTAGCATCAAGGTTTCATCAGGAAAATTTTCATTAATATCCTTACCCGTCTTGTATTCACCTCTCTTAAGTTAGGATAAATTATCCGCAACCACATTTTCAGCTCCTTTTTTATCTTTCACCTCCAAATCGAATTCTTACAGAAGTAACATCCATCGAATGAGACTTGGTTTTACATCTTTCTTATTGAAGAGGTATTTTAATGCCACATGGTCAGTGAATACAATTATCTTTGAACCTAAATGGTACTGTCGGAACATATCACACGCATACACCACTGCGAGCAATTCTTTTTCAGTAGTGGTGTAGTTCAGTTGGGGTCCTGTAACTATTTTACTAGCATAATATATTGCATGCAATTTTTTATCTTTTCTTTAGCCCAGTACGCAACTTATGGCTTGGTCACTCGCATCGCACATAACTTCTAACGAAAGTGTCCAACCTAGTAAAGATAAAATTGGTGCTGATACTAATGCCTCTTTTAAAATATTGAATGCATTTATACATTTATCATCAAACAAAAAAGGCACATCCTTAACTAAAAGGATGGTCAATAGTCGTGCAATTTATGAAAAGTCCTTGATAAATCTTCGGTAGAATCCTGCATGATCTAAAAATCCTCGCACCCCTTTTACATTGCTTGGGGCTAGAAGTTTTTCTATTACCTCTGTTTTCACTCTGTCAACTTCTAATCCTCGATAAGAAATTTTGTGCCCAAGGACGATCCCTTCTTGCACCATGAAATGACATTTCTCATAATTTAGCACTAAGTGTGATTCTTCACATCTTTGAAGGACTTTATCCAGATTAGTTAGACATAAATCAAAGGAATCTCTAAAGACTGAAAAGTCATCTATGAACACCTCCATTATATCCTCTATCATATCAGCAAAGATTGACATCATACACCTTTGAAATGTTGCTAGGCCGTTGTAGAGTCCAAACAACATTAGTCTATATGCGAAGGTTCCATAGGGACAAGTGAATGTGGTTTTCTCCTGATCATCAAGGTAGACAAAAATCTGATTATAGCCTGAATATCCATCTAAAAAGCAATAAAACGAATGGCCAACTACCCTTTCTATTATTTGGTCAATACACGGGAGAGAGAAGTGATCTTTCTTAGTCGCTGAATTGAGCTTATGATAGTCTATACATACTCTCCACCTTGTGATCTCATGGAAATTACTTCTCCACTTTCACTCTCTATCACCATCATTCCTCCTTTCTTATGTACTCATTGCGTTGGACTATCCCATTCACTATCGGAGATAGGGTAGATTCTCCCTACATCTACGAGTTTTAGATCTCCTTCTTAACCACTTCCTTTACATTAGGGTTTAATCTCCGTTAGCGCTCGCGCACCATTCTACACCCTTCTTCTAAGTTTATTCGATGCGTACAGACATTCGAGCTTATACCTCTAATGTTAGCAATTTGCCATCCGATGACTTTCATCCTTTTCTTCACATTTTCCACCACCTGACGTTCTTGTGTTTCACTTAATTGATTGGAAATTATTATAAGTAGATTTTGACCTTCACCAAGGTAGGTATACTTGAGGTTTGTGGGCAAGGGCATCATCTATAATATCGGTGGTTTCTCTGAAGATGGTGGTGTGGGTGCCTCAGTCCGAACTAACCTATCTTGGTGTCCTGAGACATCTACCTTTTCCTTCTCGTTATCTTCCATCACTTCAGAGATTTGGTTTTCATTGTCAGCTTTTGTTTCTAGTGCTCATACTTTTGCTATGTAACTCTCAATCCGCTCTCATCCAGTTTCATCCATGATTTCCACTTTCATGCACGTGTTACTTATTGTTGGATTCTTCAAGGCTTTATTCATATCAAATTCAACCTGATCTTTACCTATTCGCAGTGTCAACTTACCTTCATTAACATCAATTATAGCCTTTCCAGTGTTCATGAATGGTCACCCTAAGATTAGCTGGCAGTTTTTATCCTCTTCAAAATCCAAAACCACAAAATCCACTGAAATGATGAACTTATCCACTCGCATCAACATATATTTCACTATTCCTAATAGCCTTTTAATGGATTGATCAGCCAACTGAATTAACATAGATGTAGGTTTGACCTCTCTAGGTCCTAACTTCCTAAATATTGACAGAGGCATAAGATTTATGCTAGCTCCTAGATCACATAAACATTTCGTAAACTCCAACTCACTAACCACATATGGTATTATGAAACTTCCTGGATCTTTCAATTTTAAAGGCATTTAACTGGTGACTATGGAGCTGCAAGTACTAGTTAGCGTCATCGTTTGATTGTTGTCCCAATTACGCTTTTTTGATAGAATATCCTTTAAAAATTTTGTGTATTTAGGCATATGTTCTAATGCTTCAAAAAGCAAGAGATTTATCTAGAGCATCCTCAGCTTCTCTATGAACCTTGAAAATTGTTCATCCAACTTCTTCTTCTGTCCATTTCCTTATCCTTTTTTTTATTCTTCTCAACTGGCCGGTGCTGCTCCTCTATTGTCCTTGAGGGTGGTTTAATTTCCTTCCCACTTCAGAGTGTGATGGCCTTTAATTTCTCTCTTGATTTTGTTCCTACAGTACTAGGAACGTTTTTGTCATTCCGCATAAAAAAATATTTGTCAGTTGACTTACTTAGACTTCTAAATTATATATGGAAGACGCATGACTTTTAGTGACTTCCTCATATTTGTTTTCCAACTTCTTTTGCACATTATCCAAAGTTCTAAGCTTGTTAAGAATATTATCCAACTTAGCTTCCATGAGCTTGTTTTGTCCTATTAGAAGCTCGATTGTCCTTAGGGTCTGAACTGCCCTTCATTGTTGTCGGTCCAAGAGAAGTTTGGGTTATTCTTCCACCCAAGATTATAGATGTTGGAATAGGGATTATTACCCCCTTTGCATCCAAATTGTGCCCTATGTAATTTACTTACTCTAGGTTATCATCTCTCATCAAATAGCAGTCCATCGTATTATAATCTATTTGGCCTCAGAGCTCACATTTCAATTGCACGGCCTTCACTGGAACTGAGGATGACGCCTTCATATTACTGAGTTATCGTGTCAAATTATCGATCTTAGCTTGCATTTTTGTCATTTAGTCAACGGACAACTCCCTTTTGTTCCCTAAAATTAGTAGGTTGCCTACTATGTTCACTAGCCCATAGATAACTATTGCTAGCCATCTCCTCTATTAGCTCTTCTGATTCATCAATTGTCTTTTTCATTAACGATCCTCCCAACACTGTATCAATGGTACCTCGATATGTGGGTTTACTTCGTTGTAAAATGTCTACAGCAGGAACTCTTTTGGTAGATTATGATGTGGGCATCTCCTCTGCAGATCCTTGTAGTGCTCCCATGCTTCATAGATAAACTCCTAGTCACTTTGTTGGAAGTTTGTGATCTCCTTAATAATTTTGGTGGTCTTCGTTAATGGGAAGTATTTATCTAAGAAGGCTCGCTCTATCTCTAAGTGTAAAAGGAAACAACCTAATCCTTACTATGTCTTCTGACATCTGGTGATACCGAAAAGTATCACAAATCTTAAGAAAACTCACTATATGTGCGATCGGATCTTCATTTGCAAGTCTGTAGGATTGGACGTTCTGCTGAAGCATGTTCAGGAGTGCTGGCTTGATGTCAAAGGAGACCGTTTGAACAGGCAGTCTAGCTACTCCTTAGTTCGCAGGATTGAATCCTAGCCTCATAAAATCAATGAGGGTCCTCTGTTGTTGCGTGCTAGGGTTAAATTCTTGATCCACGTTTCATTGGAATTCTTCGGCCATTTGTATTTTTTTGGTTTCTTCTTCTTCTTCTCGCTGAGCTTTCCTAAGGGTTCTTTCTAACCATGTTATGTCTAAATCGGACATCTCAATTGCACAACTCGAACCCCTTATGACTCTTATGTTTATACAAGAGTATGAATCCTAAGTAAAATGAATGAAAGAAAATAACAAACCTAATGCCTTAAATTATAAAACTAAATTGCCTTCCACGGTAACAACGCCAAAAAACTTGTTCGCTCAAGGTTACACACTCTAAGTTTCAATACTTTTAACCTTGGTAATTACAGTAAGTGCACGGGTCTTTTGTGTACTACATAAGGTGTCGATCCCACAAGGAAAGGAACTATTCCTAAGTTTAATGACAGCTAAGTCACAAACCTAGCAACTACTGCAGAAAAGTAAATCAATCAAACAATCAATTGAAGAATTGAAATGAAGAAATCTAAATATGATAAAAAATCACACAACCCAATCCCAAAACTAACCTAGAAACTATTAAGTGAGAAAAAGGGGAATTCAATTCAAAATTAACAAAAACCTAATCAATTGTGGAATTCTTGACTTAACAGGTCTAGATGGTCCTAGGGTGAATTACTCTCTATCAAGTTATAATTCTTGACCCTAATTAATGATCACTGATTTAAATTATAGAATCATGATCTTTTGATTCGCGATTGATCCAAAAACCTAAATTAATTCTAAGTTGTCTATTAACCTACCAGGAATCTACGCTTGATCTCTCGTTACACGACTCTACCAGTTTTATTCAATCCTTTACCTATCAATTAACCTAACTCTCGTTAGCCCTAATTGATTATTTTCACTTAGCTCACCCTCTCAATTTATTGCCAAATTATTAAGAATAGGAATTTGAATCGTAATTAAATCAAAAGAAACATAACCAATTAAACTTTATTAATCTCAAGAATTGAAAACCCAAAGGTGAGTATAGACAATAATCAACACTCAACAACAACAATTTCAATAAATATCCTAATTTCATACATAAATAAAATTGAAATAAACAAAGAAACTACTATCGGAATGGATCATAGAGGTAGTGACAGTGGAAAACCACCTGTTCCGAGAAGTACATCGCGTCAAGCTTTATCTCCTTATCTCTCTTCCTTCATCTCCTTCCTTAATCTCTCAAAACACTTTAGGGTTTCCGAAATGTAACTCACGTGAAAGCTCTCAATTCAAACTCTCCAAGGCTACTTCATATATCCTATAACGTTCTATCTATACTTTGGGTGCTCTAGGTCAAAGTCAGGATCGAAACGGTCTAAAAATTCATCCGAAACTTAAGTTTTCTGTCAGCCCAATGCAGTGCATGATAATGGCCCTACTTGCCACGATCGTGCCTGGCACTTTGGCCTGAAGTGCACGATCGTTGCCTAACTTGATGCTCTCTATCACAATTGTGGCTCTCGAAGCACGATCGTGGCCTGGATGCTTTAAGTTCTTCCTCTTCTGTCACGATCGTGACCTATGCTTTTTGGCCCTAAAACTTTTTAGCTCTTCCCGTTCTTACCTGTTTACCCGGTAAAACTAGCAAACATATCAAAGTACCTCAAAAATATACAATTTAAGCTCAAAGAATCAAACTAACCTAATTAAACCCTAAACGGATACTAAATACTTGCAATGACATAAAAATACTTATAAAATATAACCCTAAAACACAATACAAATCATAACTATCAAACCACATATAATCAAATATATATATATATATAGTACTGTGTATTTATATATCACATATTTATAAACCACATGCTGGACTTAGCAGATAACAGTCAAAATTTAAGACTTTTACAAATATCCGAACACATTACCACACAATTCAGCTCATATTTTTCATTCAATCATCACAAAAATCATTCAAACATGCTCCATGTCTAACAATTCAAGATGCAATGCACAAACAAAATGGCTAGAGAGAATCCTCTAGAACAAAATGGCGAAACTGAAGTTTACACCATGAATGAAATGAGTCCATTTTTTGGAGCTCATATGCCAAAAGCAGGAAATTGGGAGAAGGCTTTAAGTCGACATACATGTCATTAAGAAAATGGTATCTCTCTTACCCATATAAGCAGATTTCATATGCATACATATCCAAATCATATTTTTCATGCTTCTTAAGTTTCTGTTTTTCCTTAGCATAAAACAACACAATTTTTACAACAAACATGGTATAAATTCAGAGAATATTTTTCCCACATTCACAATGAATCAAAACAACATTTATAGTATTCATACACACAAATATTTTTGCTTATCATCCCAAAACTATAAGCATATTACCCACCTATTTTACTTGATACTTCGAAGATTAAACTTGCTCTTCTGCTTACTCTTGACTTCGACTAGCTTAATTCCCTTCGAACACATATATTTTCATTTAATCAACACACACAAATGAAGCTTTCTTTAAACCTAAATATCCATGAATGAGCTTAAGCTTGATCTATTCTTGATTTCTCTAACTCAAAGAACTAATATCTACTTAAGTTCATAAAAGAAATCTAAGAACAAATTTCTCTTATTCCTCTTCTTTCTCTCTTCATTTTCATCACAACCTACTTTCTCTACTTCATCTATCGAAACAAAAAGAATAGGTAAAGAATACCTAAAAACTCACCTAAATTTTTTCCTTTGTCTTCTTTCTCCTTTTTCTTTCTTTCCTTCTTCTTCCCTTTCCTATGCTTCAGTTTCTCCTTCTCTCCTTCTAGTTTCTTCCACGACTCTCACTTTCTTTTTATTTCTTAACTCTCACGACTCTTTCTTCTCTTCTTTTTCTTATTAGTTTAAGACAAAATTTTAACTTTCCAATCTTACCCTTCCCTATTAAATCTAGTTCCTACTATCTCCTTATCTTCATTTTAATTATATACTTTTCATTCGCGCAAACATACGAAAATAATAATAAACCATATTAACTCCTAAAATTTTCTAATTCATGAATTATAACTTATTTTCATGCTTGATAATTTAATAAAATATATCCTAAGAAAAATTGGGAACATTTCTCCCCTCCTTAAAGAATTTCATCCTCGAAATTCTTCCCTGAGCCCAAAAACAGGTATGGGTACTTCTCCTTCATGGCTTTCAAAGATTCCCATGTTGCTTCCTCTCTTGTATGGTTCTTCCATAAAACTTTTACCATTTTCACAGTCTTATTCTGCAAGACCTTTTCCTTTGAATCTAGGATCACCACAAGTTGTTCTTCATAAGTTAAATCCTCCCCTAATTGAACTTCTGAAGGTTGCACTATATGTGATGGATCCGATCTATATCTCCTTAGCATTGATACATGAATGACATTATAAATTTTGGATAACTCTGGCAGCAAAGCTAATTTGTAGGCGAGAGGCCCAATCTTTTCAATAATCTCATAAGGGCCTATATATCTTGGACTGAGTTTACACTTTTTACCAAATCTTAATACTCCTTTCCATGGTGAAGCTCTAAGAAATACTTTATGCTCAATTTCATATTCCATCTCCTTCTTGTCTGTGTCTGTATAGCTCTTCATCCTGTCTTAAGTTACTTTGAGTCTTTGTTTCACCAATTTAATCTTGTCAACTATAGCTTGTACCAACTCAAGTCCTAAAATGTTTCTTTCACCTTCCTCGTCCTAACAAATAGGGATTCTGCACCTCCTACCATACAAAGCTTCATATGGTGCCATTTTAATTCCGGAGTGATAAGAATTATTATAAGCAAACTCAATCAAAGGTAGGTGCTCATCCCATGAACCTTTGAAATCTGTTGCACAAGCTCTTAACGTTACCTCTAATGTCCTTATTGTCTTTTCTGATTGACCATCTGTCTGCGAATGGAAAGTTATGCTAAAATGTAACTTGGATCCTAAAGCCTCTTGCAAACTTTCCCAAAATCTGGAAGTAAATCTGGGATCCCTATCTGAGACTATAGAACTGGGAATCCCATGAAGTCTAATTATTTCCTCTATGTATTTCTTGGCCAAATAATTCAAAGAATCTGTCTATCTAATTGGCAAGAAATGTGTGGACTTAGTTAGCTTATCAACAATCACCCATATTGCATCATGCTTCCTGTTGGTCCTCGATAATCCCATTAAGAAATCTATAGTAATCTTTTCCCATTTCCCTTTAGGAATAGACAAGGGCTTAAGCTTACCAGCGGATGCTTGATGCTCCGTTTTGACTTGTTGACATACCAAGCATTTCCCAACATACTCAGCAACATCTTTCTCAATTCCTCGCCACAAAAAATGTTCTTTTAAATCTCTATACATTCTTGTACTTCCCGAAGGAATAGCATATGGAGCATTGTGAGCCTCATCCAAAATTTTATCCTTTAACCCTTGCATATCTATAATACACAGTCTGTTTCCTACTACCATTAATCCATTTTCTCTTACTTCTATTTTAGAAGACTTACCATTTTTAATTTCTTCTCTAAGCTTAATCAAGTATTAATCTTGTTCCTACAATTCTTTAATCTTTTCTTTCAATACTAGCCTTACTCTAAAATTGACCAATATACCACTGGATTTAACTTGTCTCAACTTCACCTTAAGCTTGGCTAATTCCTTCAACAAAGGTAAAATATCGTCTTCACATGTGCCATAGTAGATTTCCTACTCAGCACATCCGCGACTACATTTACTTTCCCTGGGTGGTAATCTATCATCAAGTCATAGTCCTTCAATAATTCTAACCACCTTCTTTGCGTCAAATTTAACTCTTTTTGGCTCATCAAATATTTAAGACTCTTATGGTCTATAAATATCTTGGTGGTGACTCCATATAGGTAATGTCTCCATATTTTCAATGCAAAGACTATAGCAGACAATTCCAAGTCATGCATGGGATAGTTCATCTCATAGGATTTTAATTGTCTGAAAGCATACGCAATCACTTTATCTTCTTACATCAACACGCACCCTAATCCTTTTCTCGTAGCATCACTATATACTGTATATCCATTAGTACCAGAAGGCAAAGTCAGAATTGGTGCAATTGTGATTTTCTTCTTCAATTCCTCAAAACTCTTTTGACATTCTTCTGCCCATACAAACTTTTGATTCTTTCTTTTCAATTTTATGAGTGGAGCTACTATAATGGAAAAGACTTCTACAAATCGTCTGTAGTAGCTAGCTAATCCTAAGAAACTCCTCACTTCTGCCACATTCTTAGGTGCTTCCCATTTTACAACAGCTTCTATTTTTTATGGATCCACATGTACTCATTTTTGTGAAATGATGTGTCTAAGAAACGCCACTTCCCTTAGCCAAAATTCACATTTATCAAATTTATCATACAACTCTTTCTTTTTCAGTGTCTTTAAGGCAATCCTTAAATGTTCTTCATGCTCCTTGTCGTTCTTAGAATAAACCAATATATCATTAATAAAAATTATGATAAATTGGTCTAGGAAATGCTTGAAGACCCTATTCATTAAATCTATGAAGGCTACATGAGCATTAGTTAATCCAAAGGGCATAACCAAGAACTCAAAATGCCTATGTCAAGTTCTGAAAGCAGTTTTTAACACAGCATACTCCTTTATTTGCAATTAATGATAACTAGATCTCAAGTATATCTTGGAGAAGAATTTTGTTCCTTGTAGTTGATCAAACTAATCATCTATGCGTGGGAGGGGATATCTGTTCTTAATAGTAACATGATTGAGCTTCCTATAATCCACACACATTCTCAAGTACCCATCTTTCTTTTTAACAAAAAGAATTGGAGCTCCCCAAGGTGAAGAGCTAGGCCTAACAAAACCTTTCTCTAATAATTCTTCTAACTACTCTTTAAGTTCCTTCAATTCTGCCAGAGCCATTCTATAAGGTGGAATAGAGATTGGTGCAGTGCCTGGAAGAAACTCTTTAGTGAACTCGATCTCTCTATGCTGTGGTAGTCCTGGTAATTCTTTTAGAAAGATATCTAGAAATTCCTTGACTACTGGAATATTTTCTAACTTTTCTTCATCTACTTTCATGTCTACCACATATGCCAAGTATGCTTCATTCCTCTTCTTCATCATTTTCTCCACTGTTAGAGCTTAAATAAATTTAGATGGGCTTACTCTCTTATCTCCCACAAACACTGCCTTTTCACCTTTTTCCAGGACAAATTCTACCGTCTTCTGTTTACAATTCAAGTTGGCACTATATTTTTCTAAAGTATCTATGCCCAAAATCACATCCAACCCTTTCATTTCTAATGGCATTAAATCCACCACTAATGTCACTTCACCAACATGGATTTCACACTCGCGATAAATATGACTAATAATGGCATAATGACTTATCGGGGTACTAACTATCAAAGGACTATCAAGGAGACTCAAATGTCTATCATGGAAAATCATACTTAATGAAATAAATGAATGGGTAGACCCCAGATTAATTTAAACAATAATATCATCATGGAATAATTTAACCGTATTAGTCACAACTTTTGGTGTTGCTTCTGCCTCCTCCCTCGTCATTGTAAATACTCTAGCTGGTGCTTACCCCTTCGGTCGTCCTGGGGGATTTACCTTCTTGACTTTACCAGAACTGCCCACTTCAGTTGCAGACTCAACTCCCACAGTTTCAGTCCTTCTCGAAGCTTACATCTGAGTTCCCTCTCTTCTTATATACTATGGACACTCCCTAGCCATGTGGCTTTTTTCTCCACAATTAAAACAAGCTCCCGTCAGTCGATAACACTCCCCTTTATGGAATTTGCCACAGTGGTCACATTTTGGATAGGATGGCTTATTCCTTTCTCCTCTTCTGCCTCCTCCTACAGTCGAGACTTAAAGAGAAATAGTTGTCGTCAGTTTGGGTTTACTTGGGCCACTACTTTAAACCTCAGATGGTATAGGAAAAGTCATGGCAATCCTTCCTAATAAAGGCATACTACCTCCCCTACTAATTTGTTCTCTTCCCTTTTTCTTTCTATTTACTACACTCTTTATGTTCTCCACATTTTCAACCCTCAGGGTAACCTCTACCAACTGTTGAAAGTCACAAAAATTCTGCACTACCACTTTTTCTTTGATGGCCAAATGCAAACTTACTTCAAATCTTCAGCACTTAGCTACTTCACTTATCATCAGCTCAGCTGCATATCTGGATAACTATATAAACCTGTGCTCATACTCACTTACCGTCATCTCCCTCTGAATGAGGTTCAAAAACTCACTCTATTTCTACTTAATGTACACCTCAGATAGATACTTCTTCTTATAGGCACCTTAGAAATTAGCCTATGCTAATACTGGCGGTTTAAACTGGCTCCCTGGTATTCTTTCCCACTAATGCAAGGCATCACCCTGTAGCAAGCTCGCAGCATGCACCATTTTTTCTTCATCTTTACAATCCATCTGTTCCACTATTCTTTAAGTCTTCCTCAACCATGTCTCAGCTTCCTCTGGATTAGTTGTTCCATAACAATCCACTGCGTCATATTTCCTCATCTTATCAAATTGTCTTCCTTTCTTAGCCGGTGCTAAAGTGGAAGTGGATGGCATCTGACCTATCGCTTGAACAAAAGCCTGAGCAAATGTTTTGAACATTATAGGATCGACAGGATTAGGCATCTACTTTGGTGGAAGCGGAGACTCCTGTGTTTCTGGTTGAGAGGGCTCACTAGCCTACCCTACTGTCACCACAGCAATCACCGAGGCTCTAGACTCATCAGTACCCTCCTCTCTCAGTGGAGAATCTGGTGTAGGATATCCTTATAAAACTCCTCTTGTTCTTCTACGAGGTGGCATTTTACTCTTTCGATAAACTATTATCATTTAGCTTATTTTCATTTTAAATGTTATGTCCTACCTGTATGCATGATATACATGTCACTTAATATAATCAATCGATTTAACACAATGACAGTTAATCACATACTATAATAATTCATAACATAACATATTCTAAGCCTAGGAATCCTTAGAATTTGTCGGCTTTGATACCAAAGATGTTGGCCCCGGGTCTCGATTCAGATTTCATGGCGACTACGCGCCACACTGGGATTTAATGAATAATAATTAAATAAATTTGGGAACATTTCTATAAAATAAAATTATAACATACAATTAAATTAAAATTTAGATAAAGGAAATTCAAGGCGGGACTTTTCTGAAATAAACGATTAATAATAAATAATAAGAAAAATAACAACAATAGGGGTCAAAAATGAAGAATAAATTAAAATTTTTAATTTAACAAAATTATTTTTTTCGAACCAACCCATGCAAATGTCATGGGCATGATGTAAAAATGTCACACTCGTCACATTTGAACTAAAACTCACAAGTGTGAGTGATTGATGCACAGGCGTGAGAGAGACGCAAAATGTCACAGGCATGTGGGACGAAAATCATGGGCGTGAGGAAAAAATAAAAGAGACACAGGGGTGAGGGATTCATGCATGGCCGTGAGAGAAGAACAAAGAAGTCATAGGCGTGCGTGAACCATGCACAGGCGTGAGGGAGAAGAAAATGAAGAAGAGAGTCGCGATCGTGCATAAGCACGATAGCGACTTTCCAGTCACTCTCCCTCCCTTCAAACCATCAGAAGTTTCAATCTAGAAATCCAAAAATTTTAAACTTTATGTCGTAAGAAATATAAGAAAAAGATCTACAACTTTCATGAAGACACTTTTGCCCAATTTTGCCTAGATCAGTGCAGTTTATCCCTTGAAGTTTCAGATTGCATATTAACCCTTATTCTTTATTATCTTTCATCTGTTATCAACATCTATATATATGTAAAACTAGTAACTACAACCATAAGACTCAAATCCAACTATCAATTTCATACATACAACGTCCAATCTAAACAATTTTACTTAAAAGAAAATCCAGCCCAAAATCCCTCATGCAACAAAATTTCACTTCCAGCTATATTAACATTTTGACATAACTGAACATTTTATACATATACATATGAGAATCTCTACAACTTTTTCAGTGAACTCCCAATAAGCAGAGTCTTAACACAACTTTAAATTACAAATCACAAAAACCACATCAGTAGTAAAATGCAAAAATTATTCATGGATGCCCATGCTTGATTTTTTGAGTTCTCATTATACTATGGTCCCGATCATCTTCAAAACTTGAATATTTCAGTCTATCATA
>JANIIA010482963.1:0-16159 GCA_027478495.1 Erythroxylum alaternifolium | reverse complement strand
GCCTCTTCTTAGGGAATTAAAGTTGATCCTAGTAAGATAGACGCGATTGTTAATTGGAAACTACCACGGAATGTGACTGAAGTGAGAAGTTTTCTGGGTCTAGCTGGTTATTATCGTCAGTTTGTTAAAAGGTTTTCAGTGATAGCATCCCCTTTAACTAAACTGTTACCGAAAGGAGTGATGTACAAATGGTCTGATAGATGTCAGAGTAGTTTTGACTAATTGAAAAGTATGCTTATCGAGGTTCCTGTATTAGTCCAACCTATTTTCGATACGGAGTATGTTTTGTTTAGTGATGATATGGAACTGGTTTGGGTTGTGTTTTGATGCGGGAAGGAAAGGTAGTTGCTTATGCCTCTAGGCAACTAAAAACTTATGAATAGAATTATCCTACTCATAATCTAGAACTTGCAGCAATAGTGTTTGCGTTAAAAATTTGGCGGCACTACCTGTATAGTGAAAGGTGTAGAATTTTCATGGAATATAAGAGTCTGAAATATTTGCTTACCCAGAAAGAATTCAATCTGAGACAACAACGTTGGTTAGAACTATTCAAGGACTATGATTGTATTGTGGATTATCATCTGGGTAAGGCTAATGTTATGGTAGATGCCTTGAGTCGGAAGACCATTTCAACATTATCACTTAAGCAGAGTGAATGGGAATTTGTATATGATGGACCTTTAATAGCTTAGTTGAAAGCAAGGCCTATCTTATGATAAAAAATTTGTGATGCTCAGAGAGCTGATGATAAGTTACAACTTATCTTGGCTACTCAGGAAGGTATTCAGTCTGATTTTTCTATGAAAGAAGATGGTGAATTGTATTTTAAAGATCAGTTATATCTGCCAGCTAATGATGAACTAAAGAAAAAATTGTTATTTGAGGCTCATAATATAATCTTTACTATGCATCCTGGGGAAAACAAGATGTATCAGGATCTGAAGTAGTCTTATTGGTGGTCAGGTATAAAACGGGATGTTGTGGATTATATAGCAAAATGTATGACATGCCAGCAGGTTAAAGCTGAGCACCAGGTTCCATCCGGTTTGTTACATCCTATTTCTATTCCTCAGTGGAAATGGGATAAGATAACCATGGATTTTGTCACTGGACTTCCTCTCACTCAAAAGAAGCATGTTGCAGTATGGGTGATTATGGATAAGTTTACCAAATCTACTCATTTTCTGCCTATTCGTCCTGACTATTCTTTGGATAGACTCGCGGATTTATATGCGAATGAGATGGTGAGATTGCATGGAGTACCGTTGTCGATTATTTCTGATCATGATCCTCGATTTACTTCGAGATTCTATAAAAGTTTACAGAAAGCATTGGGCACTCAAGTTAAGTTTAGTACTACTTTTCATTCCCAAACAGATGGACAATATGAACGAGTTATACAGATATTGGAAGATATGTTATGGGGATGTGTGTTAGAGTTTCCCAGGAGTTAGGATAATTATCTGACTCTGAGGGAGTTTTCTTACAACAATAGTTATTAGACGAGCATTGGCATGGCACCTTATGAAACGTTGTATGGTAGGAAGTGTAAAACTCCTGTATGTTGGACCAAATTGAGTGAAAACAAGATTATCGAGCCTGAAATTGAAATTATTGTGAATGTTTGAAAGTGCATGATGAATTATGATTATGTTATGCCTTGAAAAAGATTATTATATTTGTATAAAAGAAAAGAAGAAAAGTAAAAGAAGCATGAGATTATGGATTTGTGATTAACTGTATTGAGCATAAAATTTGTTTGTGATTGGGCAAGAGAGGAACCCGTTTTGTTAGTCACATGCATGTTGACCTATAGTCTTCTCCCGGCTACCTGCTTGAGGCCACGAGATCCTGAGAAATTGGACTCATTTTGTTCACGACGTAAACTTTGATTTCTTCTCATTCCACGAAACTCTCAAGCCATTTGTTTTTGCATTGCATCTTTGAATTGTCATGTATGATGCATTTGAGTGTTGTGTTTAATGGCTAAAATCTATGTATTATGTTATGAGTTTTGAGCTAAATTGATAAATGCTTGAATTACTAGCTATACATGTGCATGTGCTTAAATTGTGGTTGATTGCCGATGGCTATAAATGCATTAGCCACTGAGACGTGTAGCTCAACCCATACTTTTTCTACTTCTCAGGTGCAGAACAAGACGGTTAGCAATCTTTTCAAGGCATCGGAAACTTCAAGATAGTTAGAGACTTTTGTACTAAGTTAGTGAACATTTTGGATAGTTTTATACGCATATCAAACATGAGCATCTTTGGCATTTTCTTTTAAGTTAGTGATGTGTATGTTGTTATATGGTAAAGCTTGTTCAAATATATACTTTGCTTAGTAATGAGAATGAGAATTTGAGAAATTGCTTTCGTGTATGATGATGTTATTTTATAGGTTGAGTATGATGGTTATGGAAGTGGAATGGGTATGCGCATTTTCTTCTTCGTTAAGATTGCAAAAATTGTTGTTTGTTTTAGAATAGCATGTTAGAGATTGGAAAGGTTGTATGAGATTAATCATTTGAGGTGAGATTCAAGAATTTAACAAACATACTTAGTAGTTGAATTGATATGAAGAGATATGGCATTTTGCAAGCTTTCATAGGTGTAGAAATTATGTTCTGAACTCAAGGAAAAAACTGTATCGATTTAGGTAGAATTAGCCAAAGTTGTCTTCATGAAAGTTGTAGATTATCTTTCTAGCTTTCCAATGATATAAAGTATGAAATTTTTAGAAGTTGGGATTGGGAGATACGATCATTATACATTTGTAATGTTGTTCAGGATGCATATAGGACAACTATGGTGAAAAATGAGAATTTGTTGTATGTGATGAATTAATGGAGTTGAGACTTGGGAGTTTAATGAAATCAATTTGGTAATTGAATGTTTAAGGAGAGACATTGCTTTAGAAGAAATTGTGAAGATTATTACTAAAAGTGATGTTAGAGTGGATGTAGGAATCATTGGAGATGCTTGGAGGGAGCTTGGTATGTTCGGTTGTATTGTCTGCATCGTCTTAGTCTGGATCGTCTTAGGCTGAATCTTCTTAGTGTGGATCATCTTAGACTGAATCATCTTAGTCGGGATCATCTTAGTCTGAATCCTCTTAGTTTAGATCGTCTTAGGCTGGATCGTCTTAGTCTGGATCGTCTTAAACTGATTCGTCTGATCCATTTCAGACCTAATTACTTCATTTGAGACAAAGTTATCTTATTTTGACCCTCTAGATGACGAACTCCCTCTTCAAGGTCTTCACAAAAGTTTTAGAGCTTTTTCTTAGCTTTCCAACAATATAAAGTTTGGAATTTTTGGACCTTGGACGCAAAAGATATGGCCTTTAGATGAAGCATAGGTACCAGACAAAGCGTAAGATGAAGCAATTTCAAAATTTTTCTTCAAGATCTTCACGAAAGTTGTATATCTCAAATTCCTCTTTGAAACCGTCCTAAAACAAAAAAAATATGATGTCTCTAGTGAAAGCTATGCCAATTTTCCCAAGATAGGTACAATATGATTGATAACATAATCGTGGTTGACTCTTTTAGCAATAACTTCATCGTCTGACCTCCAAATGAAGTGATTATTGAACCAATAGATTCCTAACATATTTCTCTACCTCTCAATAAAATTTTGGTATCCATTAGGGTTGATTTGAAAAAGATTAATGGAAAGAAAGTGAAGGAATTTATTGGAGGAGCATGACTTAGTTATGAGCCTACTTTGGCTTTTAATCATATCTTGACCTGTAGAGCTCCGAATGAGACCATTATTATTTCAAAATAAACTAGAGACATGGAGCTACAATTGTTCTGAAGAAGTCAATTTGTGATTCCCCTGTCTGAACTGGTTTTGGCTAGGGAGATCCCATGGAAATAACCTACAGGGTAATTCATACGCTCACGCTTTCATGACATTGGGATAGTTGGGCTCTGAAAACAGGGTCCAACAATATGAGCCTGAGCTACATCATTGTATCTTCCTGAAGTGGTCAAATTTTCAGGAGTGCTTAAACTTCCTTTCATTTATCTATAAAAATAATTGAAGACATATATCAAATAAAGAATATATAATTTCATTACACAACATGCATGTTCATCTTATGTAATATAACTCATTTTGTATGATTACATCGTACACAATTCAATTTCATCCAGTACAATTCAAGTTTATCTAACATAATTCATCAATAAGTTAAAAACCAACAATTCAATGTACACAATTACTCAATTTGTGTACTCAATACTCATGTCCATCAGATGTAATATAACTCATTTTATATGATTACATGATACATAATTCAATTTTATCCAACACAATTCATCAATAACTCAAAAACCAATAACTCAAGTATTTAACATACACAATTACACAATACGCATGTCCATCTTATGTAATATAACTCATTTTGTATGATTACATCATACACAATTCAATTTCATTCAACACAATTCAATTTTCTCTAACACAATTCACCAATAAGTCAAAAACCAACAATTCAAGTATTCAACATATACATTTACACAATAAGCATGTCCATCTTATATAATATAAAATTTATGTAATATAATAACATAAAAAAATTTAATATCTAATCAATTATTAATATTAAAACATTAAATTTTTATGAAAATTTTAGAGGTCAATTACCTATCTTTACCCTTTTAAACTATATAAAATACTTGTTGACTTAAGATAAATACATTTATATCCATTTAGAAAGCCATAATATGGTACATAAAAGATTGGGAAAGAGAAGGTTATTTTTAAAATTTTCATGACCTTATACTAGCATGTATAATCAATTTTTAAGAGAATAACAGTTAATGGACTAAAATGACTGGGAAAGAGAAGGTTATTCTTAAAATTTTCTTGGAACTAAATATTACTTCAAGCCAAAAGCTCCATATAATCCAAACCCATAAAGGAAGAATATAGGTAATTTGATTTGACCCATCATTTGGGCCCAATAATAGTCAACTTTTATAAGTGCCAAAGTCTGGTGCATCCTAGGATGTCCAGTCCATAAGGAGTCACGACACTCCTTGATGATCTCCTTCCTCAAACCATCACATTTGGGCACATAAATTTGGCATCCTTTGGTGATGAACAACTCATCCTCAAGCTAAAACTTACGAGTCTTGCCTTCTTTTACTTGTTTCAATACCTCTTTGGCTACGTGGTTATGTTGTAACTCTTCGTTTACTCAATCATGTCAAAGAAAATTAGGTTGTGATATAGCTACCAACTCGGCCTTCCTATTTAGTGCCTCTGCAATTAAGTTTTCCTTGTCTAGCTTGTACATCATCTTGAAGTCAAATGTTGACAAGAAAGCTTTCCATCTAGCTTGCTTGGGCATCAACTTCTTTTGATTAAGGAAGTAACCTAAGGCAACATTATCTATCTTCACCACAAACTTTATGCCTAATAAATAGTGTCTCCATATCCACAAGCAATGCACTACAGTTGTCATCTGCTTCTCTTGAACTGTGTAACATCGCTTGGTGTCATTAAGCTTCTGACTCTTGAAAGCAATGGGGTGTCTTTCTTGCATCAACACTCCACCAAGTCCAAAATTAAAAGCATATGTTTGTATTTCAAATGGCTCAATATGAGTTGGAAGAGCAATGACTAGTTCCTTCGTTACAACGCCCTTTAAAACATAAAACATCTTTTGCCATTTGGCATCCCATCCCCAAACTCATCCTTTCTTAAGCATGTTCATCAAGTGGAAGAGTAACTACGGATGAACCTTTGGTAGTAATTAGCTAACCTAGGGAAGGATCTCAACTTACCCACCTTCTTCAGTAGCTCCCATTTAAGAATGACTCGCACCTTTGTTCCATCTATCCATAGCTTTCCTTATCCTACGGTGTGCTACAACAACAATACTTTCATCTTCACAAATGCACACTTCTCCTTCTTGACATAATTTACTACCCCTCAAGGCTTGGAAGACATGTTGCAAATGTAGGGCATGCTACTCCAACGATTTGCTATACATAATAATGTCATCGAAATAAACAACAAAGTGATCCAAGAAAGGAAGTAGTATTTATTTAAGTATGCAAAATGTCGCGGGCGTATTGGTGAGACTAAATGACGTAACTAAGAATTCAAAAGCTCTGTATCTCATCGTGTAGGTAGCTTTGGCTCATCTCCCTCAGCAATTCTCACTTGATAGTAGCCCGACCTCAAATCAAACTTAGAGAACTACCTCACATCTCTAAGTTGATTCAATAAGTCATCTATTTGTGAAATGAGATACTTATTCTTCACGGTCACCTTATTTAGTGCCCAGTAGTTAATGTCTAATCAAAGTGACCCATCATATTTCTTTTGAAATAATATCGGTGCATCATATGAGGCCTTAAAAGGATAGATATACCCCATATCTAAGAGCTCCTTTAGTTGCTTCCTTAGCTCTTTCAACTCTGGGAGTGCCATACGATAGGGGAATATGGCAGGGGATTTAGCACCAAGTTCCAACTCAATATTTTAATCCCCCTCTCTTCATAGTAGCAACTTCTTTGGCAACTCAGGTGACATGACATCCTTGTACTCCTCAAGGATGCAATAATCTCTTTAGACAACTCTTCAAAAGTGGTAATGGTATTTCCCTCCTTGAGCACCATTAAAAACGTTGGCTCTGCCTTCTTTACTCCTTTAGAGAGTTGCATGGTTGAAATAGTCTTTGTCTTTATTGATACCTCTCAAGAAAAAGGTACCATGTTTGTAATTCCATCTTCTATGGTGCACATGGTGTTTATAAATGGAATTGGAATAACTTTCACCTTGTCTGTGAACTCCATGCTCAACACCACCTACAAATCATCTGTAGGAACAATATGAAATCTATGTAACCATACCACTCACTAATACGGATCTTCACATGTTTCTCCACATCACATATACTTTTGGCCTTCGAGTTCATTGCCTTAATCTAACCACCAATTGGTGTATACTTAAGGCCCATTTTCTTTTTTCATAAAGAATTTCATAGCACCAGTATCTATCAATTACACCTTATTCACCCATCCTGACGCCTACAATCAATCGCCCTTTTTCTCGATTTTTGGCACCTTAAATTTGGCATTAATGACATTAAGGACTTTTAAGGATTTGTAGCTTCCTTTTGCTAACTTTGAGGTTTTTTCTTTAAGTGTGGCAAGCTTACTCTTCTTTTAAAAATCTCTAATTCGATAAGGTCTATGGCAAACGTTGTACTTCAATATGGGACATTCTCCACACTTGTCTTCCTTATGACCCCTTAATTGAACCCTCCTTTGGCTTGCCTGTTGGACCTCGAACTTTTATTAGAAGTTAGAATTATTAAATGAGAATTTGTTGGTATTTAGTCATAAGTAAAAAAGCAGAATTTTTGAATGAGAAATTTATGAAGTTTATTTATGAATATTTGTTTATTTCATATGGTTTCATAGATTAAATGGAAGTGGTAAAATTAAGTTAAGGAGTTAGAAGGTATTACATTAAATATGGAAGGGCAAGCTTGGAAAGATAAAAAGAAAATTGTCTTGAATTAATAAGAGAAGAAGTGAATGAAGGGTGCTCGGGTGAGAGACGTGTAGAAGTAAGAAAGAAAGAAAAGAAGAACCTAGAAGAAACTAGAGAAAAGGAAGAGAGTTGTGTAACAACAAGAGAAAGGGAGAGATGTATTTGAGAGGTTAGGAAAAAGAGAGAGAGTCGTGTAAAATAAGAAAGAAAGAGAGAAGAAAAATGTAGGAAGAAGTAGAAGAAGAGAAGCATAACCAAACCAATAAGGAAAAAGAAGGAAAGAAAGATAAAGGAGATAAGAAGTGGAAGAAGAAGATTCAGCTGAGTTTTTGGTAACCTCTATCTTATTTTCTTGTTTTGATAGAAGAAGAAAGTAGAGAAAATAGGTTTTTATGTGCTGAAAATGAATGGAGAAAGGAGAGAAGAAATCTATTTTGATTTTTGATGGATTTTCTACTAGATATTAGTCAGTTCAACTTAGTTAAATTTAGAGTAAATTAAGTCTAAGCTCATTTTTAAATAATAGAGCTTTATGGAGGTTTTATTCATATATGATGTTTAAATAAAAATATGTTTGTTTGAAGAGAATCAAGAAAATTGAAGGCAAGAGCAAGAGGAAAGATAAGCTTAAGTTTGAAGTTATAAGTAAAGAGATGGGTAATATGTTTATAGTTTTTATGATGATTGGCTATATTATTTGATTTTATATGTATAAATGTTTTTCTTGAAACATTGTGAATGTGGAAAAAATGCACTGTATTTTGTTATCATGATTATTTTTAAAGAGTTTATTGCACTTGGTATTAATGAACAGAAGAAAAGCATAAAAAGCATGAAAGTATGAGTATGATATGAAATATGTAAGCATTGGAAAATTTCTTGTGTGAGCAAGAGAGATACCATTCCGTTCGTCACTGCACGTTGACCTAAAGCATTCTCTCGACTGCCCGCTTATGGCATATGAGCTCTAAAAAATGGACTCATTTCGTTCATGGTGTAAATTTTGGTTTGACCATGTTGTTTTATGGGATTCTCTCGAGCCATATTATTGTGTACTTTAATGTGATTTGCTAAGCATGATTATAGTTGAATGCTTTGTTTGATGAATGTAAAATATATGATATGGATTATATGACTGAAATTCGAATTAAGTGTTATGTGAACTGGATTTTATGTGTATAAATATGTTTGATTGTGTGTGTATGTGTAGCTCATCACTGATGGCTATAAATTAGCCACTGAGCTTCCCAGCTCACCCCACTATCTTCCACTCTTCAGGTGAAGAAATAGCAAATCGACATTGAACCTTGCAAAACTTCGACTGATTCCAAGAATTTATGTTTCATTTGTAATTAAGTTAGTTTGGATCATTTTTGGTAGCTTTTGAAGCATATCAAGCATAAGCATCCATGTTGTATTTTATATCATGCTACTGATACGGCCTTTGTTTTAACTGAAGTAATATACACTATCTGTTTTATTTGAGAAATGAATGACAGTAAGAGTTGAAGAATTCTTTCTTTTGTTCATGTTCAATTTCTTCTTCTAATAAATTGCTATATTTTTTGTTGGAAATAAAATTGTTAGTTGTTTAATGGCGTTTAAACGGATTTATCTGAATCAAATGGTTAAATTGGGATTTTTGTATGTATAGATTGTTCTGTTGGTTTTCGAGTCTTTAGAATTGTATAGAAGTATATATTGACAAATGAGAGAATAAGAGGATAAGGTAATAAAATATGTTCTAAAACTTCAATGAATAAACTATATTGATCTAGATAAAATTTGACAAAATTGTATTCGCGAAAGTTGTAGATCTTTTTCTTAGCTTTCTAATGACATAAAGTTTATAATTTTTGCATTTCAGGACTGGAAGTTATGAAGTGGGTGTGTGCACGATTGCGACAACCCCTTAACACCGCTACCGTTCATCGTATGTCGCGATCGTGCATATGCACGATCACAACTTTTGTGCTTTTGAAGGAAACCACGACCGCGACGTTGGGTCCTCACGGCCGTGACTTTTTTATTGTCACGACTGTGACTTTTTATTATGCATGACCGTGACAACTTTTCTTTTTTTTAATTTATTTGTTTATGTATTTGTTCTTACTCCCACTAAGAAATTAAATTCTTTTTCTATCTTGATGTTAAATATACATATATATATACTTTTATTTTAAAAAAGTCTCTCAATTTTGGCGCATTGTCGCCACGAAATAAGAACCGAGACTTGGGGCCAACATTGCCACTCTTCGAAGCTCTTTCGTTGTCGTGCTTCTTCTCTCTCCCGCTCTTGACCTTGTCACTTTATTAGGACTTAGAGTGGTGGACATCCCTACTTACTTCGTAAAGGGATTCAACTACTACAATGACATTAGTAAGGTCTTGTACACTATGCTCTTTATCTCTATCTTAGCCCATGGTTGTAAACCATCACAAAAGGCAAAGAAAGTTTCCTTATCTGGATAATTGGGAATTTCCAGCATCACCTCTTGAAACTCTCTAACATATTCTCAAAGGCTTCTCAAGTGTGTAAGCCTTCTCAACTTGGGTCTAACTTCTTTCTCTACATTCTCGAGGTAGAATTGCTTTTTCAATTCCTTCTTGAAGTCTTCCTATGTATTTATGGCACAAATTCCCTTTTTAATATCATTGTATCTTCTCCTTCACCACACCATGGTCGTATCTTCAAGGTAAAGAGAAGCACTATCAATCATCTTGATATGATGCATGATGTCAAGAGCATTGAAATATTGCTTATACTCTAAAGGAAGTCGTTAATGACCTTCGCATCCCTTGCTCCTTTAAAGGCCTTAGGCTCCGGGACCTTCACTCTGGCATTAGTGGTAGCAATAGGTACCATAACTCCTTGTATCACCACTGTTCGTGAACCGCAAGTATACGGTTGTCAAAGTGAGTAATAAATCGGTAAGAACCGAGTCGTATCCACAGGGATTATGAGAAAGTTCAAATCTATGCTAGCTGACAGTGTTTAAAATCGGGTTGAATGAAATTTTAGGAAATTTAAAAGCAATGAAAATTTTTTAACTTAAATAAATTTTTAATCAACTACCCAATTCAATGTGACCAAAATAACTATGAATATGAAATTTGTGCCGTAACTAATTAAGAAAATATTGCAATAATTAACTAATTAAAATTATTCACGTCAATGGGGAATGACTTTCTCTTAGGGAATGATATTTTTTTTGTCAACCTTTAATATTGAATTAACTATCTTCCGCAACTAAAATATCCTAACTTTGTAGGTGAATTTTAAGAGTAATTAATCCCCTTTTCCCAAAGATGAATTAATCTATCAACTCTAGATGTTACTTAATAATCCCTTACTTATGTTCTTCCTAGAGTTTCTTAAGTCCCAAACCTTCAATTTTCACCTCAAGACTTGCGTGGATGTGTATTAGAGAGCTACGGTATTGTGTCTTGACTGGGTGAATGTGGATTAGTTGATTGGTGGTGAAGTGGTTATGAAGGCTTGGCTATGATGGATGAGGAATTAAGTGTTGCGTTGGTGTTGTGTGTAGGTTGATGAGTGGAGGCAAGCTCTTGGTGGAGAGGTGAGTGGAGGTGTGTATTTTAAGATGAAGGTTGCTGTGGTGAGTAAAAAAAAATGGTTGAGCTGTTTTGGTGGAGAGCTGAAGTGTGTGGGTTGCTTGCGTCAAGAATGGAGAGTTTTTTTTTCTTGCTTTAGAGGCTGTCTTGTTATGCGTGAAACATGGAGGCTGGCTGCTGTGTATGAGTGTTGAAGATTGGAGAAGAAAAACATGGAGGCTGGCTGTTGTGTATGACTGTGAATAAAGGTAGGCATTGTGATTGAAGTCTTCAAAGCTACTGCATATGTGGTAGGTACTGCATGCGTGAGTGTTGTCTACGGGCGTGAATCCATTGGAGGCTTGAAGTGGGGGCTTGAATAAAATGGTAACTCTTCTTTTTGTTTCTATCTCTCCCATGTGACAACGCTACACTACGCAGCGCTTTTATCTGCTGCTGTCTTCTTTTCTTGGTAACAACTCTTGGCTGGTTAGAATGGATTTTTCAAGGTCAAATTCGACAGTGCATAAAATCCAAATGGTGACGATTTAGGAGCTGAAATTTTATCAGTATCTTCTTCTTTGATTTAGCTTCAATATGAGACTTGAATCACAAGATTTCACCATCTGAGTCAAAAGTTATGATCAAAACATCATCAAAAGGTCATTCTGGCGATCCAAAATATGACCAAATTTCGGGAATTTACTTCTCCTTAATTCCAGCTCAGAAAAATCTACAATTGGTCCCAAACAATCCGTTAATGAGTCAAGAATTTAAGTATGAAATTTCAGAATTTTTGGTTGAACCAATCTCAAGATAAAAATCCCATAATGACTAAAGGTCAAATCTGCTAGAAACCCAAAAACAGTGCAATTCGAGTCTATCTGTTTCATTTATGCATTTTATATCAACGAACCTCGAATAATGCTAAAACATGATAAACCAGCCATAGATGAACATAAAATGAATGTAAATGAATCTGAATTAAGTTATAAACAAATATGAAAATTTGAGTGTATCAACTATAGTATTGAAATCAGTTGTAGGTGATTAATTCGATTGATTAATACTTAGGAGATGTTGTGTAAAGTTTAGATGTTTTGTAAACTCAGGGGACATGAAGGATACTAACTATAAAATCACTCTTTTAAATTAACAGTTTTGCATAAATGAGTAATGTTGATAGATTTTGAATGTATAGACAATTAACACCTGATGGTTTCTTTAATCCTGAGTTTGTTGAGGGAGTTGAAGCTTTTATTCATTATGCATGTTCTCAACCTGCATATATGGATGGCCTAAAGATTAGATGTCTATGTAAAAAGTTCAAGCACACTCTTTTTCTTTTTATTGATGAAGTGAATGGACATTTGCTCAGAAAAGAGTTTGTCCCAAATTATTTTGAATGGACACGACATGGGGAGCCATTGATTTGTAGCACCTCAACTGGTGTACTTAGTGAATGTAGATGAGTTTGAAGGGGGAATTGGATTTAGAACAAATAATGTGGATGTAGATAAAAATCCTTACATGCAAATGAATTATGATGCGGCCGGTTATACCTTTCAGGAAAATATAGAAAATCTTGAAGAAGAAACAAACCTACGTGCAAAACAAATTTTTGACTTACTACACTCAGCTGACTAAGAATTATGGCCAAATTGTGAGACAATGACTCAATTGTCTTCAATTGCTCAAATATTGAATATGAAGTCTGAAGGGCATAGTCGGTACAATCTAGTTGAAATCAATAAGCGAAGAAGATTTAGACAATTTGAACCTTTAGTGTTAGCAATGCAAACGATATAGGTGGATTATGTCCCTTTTCCTAGCTTACGAGGAGATAAGTCAGATAGGTTGGCCATTTGCAAAGTTAAGCCTATAGGTGCTTTTGAATCACATAGAAAAGGATAATAGAGAATTGAAAGTGAAGCGTTTCAGGAAGATGTTTATGAAATAAATGCATCTATCATATATGAGGATAATGAACCTTTGAACGATCCATGTAATGAATATGTTGAAATTTTATCTAGAGAGGAGAGCCAGAGATCTGAAGAAGAACCTGAGTTTGATTTTAATACTTCAAAAAAAGAAGATGATTTTGATTTATAATTAAGTGATGATAGCGATTAATTTGTGTTTGTAATTGAATATTATATTCAACAAATCAATTATTTCCTTTTCAATATATTGCACAAAATATTGAATTCAAATTGTTATATTTCTAGAAAATTCAATCAAATATTAATTTCAGGTTAAAATATGCTACTAAAGAGAAAACAAGATATAATTCGACCAAGGTTCAAATAACGATTGGAAACTACTTATTGTCTAGGTGAAGCATCACATTCTACAGCTAGAAGTGAATCACCTCCTCCCCCTCCAGCTACTACACTTGTAAATAAGGCATCACCTTTCGTATCTGTTGCTACACCATCCACTACCACTACATCATCCACTACCCCTACACCAATAGATATATGAGGGGTAAACAATGCATATGAAGGAGGCGATTGCTAGCCTAGAGTTGAGGGACCTGATGAAAGAACTTACATCACAATTGTCAATAATCTGTAAGTGAAAATACATAAAACACTATATGTTTATAATTAAGTTATAGGTTTAAATTTTAAAAATAGTATAAAATTATTTGTTTTTATATTATGTTGATTCCAATTGGACCATGCTCACGAAATATGACATCCAAATTCAAGGAGAAGATTGATCTTGAGGGTTTTGTATGAAATAATATCTCTCAGGCCATAAAGGAACTTTACTATCAGGAGTTTAGGGTACAAAAAAATTATTTTCTTTTTTAATTAATTTTTATACATTAATAGATAAATATTATTACATTGTAAATATTTATCGAACATTTTTCCTTTTGTTTTAAAAAGAATTTTTTGGGATTCTGAATTTGACGTGGTCATTTATAAAGTATAGGGAAGACGAGCACATACACGTTATCGGGACTTTGTTGGTGCGATACACAAGGCTAGTGTATGACCGCCTTATATTTCTAAGCAAATATGGAGTCGTTGGCAGTAGTATTGGACATCACCTGAGACAATGTCCATTTCAGAGTATAATTCTACCAACAGACATAGAAGACCAAGGGAGAGAGTCTTCTCATACATACAGGAGGATCTATTACCCACTATGAGCATGCAGAGAAACTTGTAAGTATCTACATTTTACATTTATATTCTGATTTTTTTACTTTGCTGTATTTCCATTTAATTTGATGTGTGATTGGAATGAAAATATGTGTATTATGGAGAATGATAATGTTATAAATGTCTAATGCTATATATAGCTGTGTTGTTGAGTTATTTTCTTTGTTCAATTGGGGTAAATATCATAAAAATAGAGGAAACTCTGCCGAAATTTTTATAAATTCTAATTCACTTATAACATTTTATTCTTATGCAGGAAAAGTCTATAGGCATGAGGCCTACACACCGTCAGCTCTTTTTGCACACTCACACTAAGAAGCATGACGGTGTGACAATCGTCAACACCCAATGTAGAGAACTAAATGTATGTGAAATTTATGATTTAATATTAATGCTTAATAATTATGACTTACTAATATAAACATTGCCTTCTGATAGGACCAAATATAAGAAAGCATTCAACGACAGTCTCAGCAGTCTAAAGATGTTGATGAGACTCAAACCTATCTTCATGCAGTGAGTGGTAGGGACCGTCGTGGAAGGATATTCGGCTTAGGTTCATTTGCAAACACATGTTATTCACAATCCTCCACGTCCAGTATGGCAGCATCTAGTAGGCGATCCATAACCAATGAAGTCCAAGAGCTTCTAAGCATAATGTAGACATTGGCAACTCAGTTGCAACAGTTGATGGAGTACATAGCTCAGCTCCATAATGAGATGGATGAGTTGAAGGGGAGGAGTAGCACCTCATCACAACAATCAGAGCATTCGCAGTCACCAAATCAATAGTGTACTTGTGGTCATTTCATTTGAATTACAAATACTTATTATGTATAATTTAATGTTTTTATTATCAATTAAGATAATTTTAACTTTATATCATCAATCAACTTTCTGTTTAAACAAATCAAATTATTATGCACAAATAATTCATAACTATTTAAATTATGCATCAACCATAAGATTATCATACAAAATTTAATGATAGTATATTTTTTAAAAAAAATTTGGTTATTTTACCGATGGAACAACAAAAGTGTGTCGGTAAAATCAATTCTATTTACTGATAGAAATAAACAAACTGTCAGTAATATTGACATTAAGTAATAGATGGAATAATCAATTTCGTCACCAAATTTACCGACAGAATTTGCTGCAGAATAACCGTCGGTATACTCACTGATGGAACAAACATAGTCGTCGGTAATGTTTTAATAAACTTACCGACGAAATAAACAATACCGCCTATAAATCTGCTGATGAAAAAATATTGACCGTCAAAAATTTACCAACGATCAATCGCATAAACAACCGGCAGTATATTCACCAACAGTTAAATAAATTTTTTGTCGGTAAATTTACCGACAAATATTATATTATTTATCGAAAAATATTACCTACGGTCATTTCTATGACGTCTTTGTCCGTTAGTAAATTCCGTCGCTAGCCTAGCTTGTCAATGGAATGTTTAGGTTTTCCATTAGTAATGTCCGTCGCTAAACGACATTTTTCTTATAGTGGTATGCTATGTACATTGGTACAAAATGAAATTGAATTAATATGCATACTTAAATCATCTAATGAATGTTTTAAAACTTGTCTAAAGATTATCATATTTATATTTGTGATCTTCTAAAATGGAATTTAGTAGAAGATGTTAACCAAATGTGGAAGAGAATAACAACTCTCTTAAAGAATACATCAAAAGAGATCTTGAATGTTTTTAAAAGGCCTAGAGGTAGTAAGATAGAGTTTTGATGGTGGAATGAAGTGTTAGTTTATGCCTTTGCAGCCAAGCAATTGGATGCAAATTAATATATGACATTATTTTAATTAATGAAAAGGCTTTATTTATCTTTACGTATTAATTTAATTAATATTTTATGTTTTAATACTAAA
>JANIIA010482872.1:0-16164 GCA_027478495.1 Erythroxylum alaternifolium | reverse complement strand
TAACTTTTAACCTCTTTAGTGATCTTCCTAAAATGACCCTACAAGATCATGTTCTTTCAATTTTGACTAACACCATAAGCTTTCAAATTAAATCTCAATTCCTACTTTTAATCCATCAATCTTTTTAAAAAAAATTTCTACTCCCAAAGACATTATAATTAATACCTAACCACAACAAATTAATCAAAAATTAACCTCAAAAATAGTTTAGCACAATTTGTTAGTAAGAAAAGAATCGGGGTCCAACATAATGCTCGACACTTCTAATGCAACATCAGTGCGGATGCAGATTATGACCCAAGCAATCTAAAGCGTCTACATTGCTACATCCTGCACTTAGGTACATTCATAAGTAAGTTATACATTCAGCGAGCAAGGTGAAGCTTCTGCATAGTCAAAAATTTGGATGTGATTACTTACAGAATATGAGCGAGTGAATGCCAATACACTTAGGACATACCTTAGCCTAATATTTCTAATGTCAAAGTGAGAAGAATGTAGGGACAATATGTATTAAACCTTATGTGACACGATTAGCGAGAAGGATAAGAGTCTTTAACTAACTGCCACTAATGAGGCCACATAGCAATATAGTCTCCCTCAACCTAGATGTGATAAAGAGTAGATGGGGATCACCATCTACTCCCTCAACCTGTTCACCCCAACATACTAGATCAAAAATTGAGACAAGATTCACCACTGTGACAAACAAGAGGAGCAGAGCATCAGGAGGATTATGATTATATTTTATTTTGTCTAAACTTTATTATTGCAATGTTAGTTTAATTTTAATTTTATTAATATTTATTTCTTTTTACTTTCTATTATCCCTTTTATCCCCCTTTTGTTTTTCCTTTTATGAGAATGACTATTCATAAACAACCTCTCTACTAGTTAAGGGTAAGGCTGTGTACTACCGGACCTCTCCAGACTCAAAGTGTCTAACCTTTCAAGATTTTTTTCAATTTAGTGCAAAACATTTTTCAATTTGCTGACTAACCTTTTAAAAATTATATAAATAAAGTCTAAAAGTTATTTTTGATGATATAGCAGGTCCACTAAATGTCATGTGGATTTTTATCTATTAGTCACATAAGTAAAAACTAACGTTTTGAACAAAATTGTTAAGGGTTGTTATTTTCATTTTTAATTTTGTTTTCAAATTTAGTAAAAAAAAGTGTTTGTTTCAGGTTTTGGTTTTGATTTCTTCCAGTTTTCAAAAAATATGAAAACCATAAATTTATTTTTTATTTTTTGATTCTATTTTTTTATAATTCGATTTACTACCAAATAAATATATATTGTTTAATTATTTAATATATTAATTTTTATAAGAATTATAAATAATTTAATTTAATCTTATATTTAATTAACTAAATTTAATTAGTAATAATAATTATGAATAATTTAATTTTACACAATTTTTAATTAAATTAATTTAATTTAATTTAATAATTATTAATAACTACAATTAAATTTAATATATCTTCAAAGTATATAAATTTCAAATAAATTTTGATTTAATAATTAAAATGTATTAGAATAAATAATAATTTATAAATAAAAAGTTAATTTTATTATTTATTTTAATAAAATAAAATAAATTTTGTTAATAATTTGTTAATGAATATTATATAATAGATTAAAATAAATTTATTTAATTAAAAATTATGTATCTTTAAGTTATGTAATTATTATCAGTGGTAAAAATATAACTACATTAACATTAATAACCAAACAGTTTTTTTATTGGAAAGAAAAATAAAAATTGAAAACCACAATAGCAAAACATAAGTGAAAACCCTCTAAGGTTTTAAAAGGTTAGTTACTCAATTGAAATTTTTAAAAGTTTGGGCACTGAATTGAAAAAATCCCAAAAGGTTGAGCATATTAGGATTTGGTATCTCATAAATTAAATTAGTGTGCAAAAGGATGAGAGTTATAATAGACTTGCTCTCATAAGTCATAATGTTTGTAATCATTGAGATAGTTAATTTGAATAAAAAACTGAACATTTTTAACACACATAAAACAAATTTGTGAGCATTTGAGCCTAAAAGTAAATATATCATTTTCTAATGCTCTACTATTCTTTGTGTCATATCAGGCACATTGAATAATTTTAGAAGTTGCATTTATTATTCATATTGAGACCATATTTTTAAACTAGAGGCATTAAAATGATAAAGGCACTTATATATAACCCTTTGTTCTAGTCTTTTTTTTAATTATTATCAAACCTATTTTATCCTTTAAGAGTAACTATTTTTTAGACTTAGCCTTTTGATTATAGCTACATTGATAGCCTTGATCCAATTTTTCTTAAAAGCTTTTCATTATTTTTGAACCCTAAGGAATTTGCATTTACTCAAATGCCTGAAACTTGGGTTATATTAAAAATATTTTAAAAAGTACCATATGCCTATGATTGTTGGTACATGGTCATTATTAAATTTGTTTCTTCCCAAGTGCTTCATTAGTATAATTTTATATTCTCTCCAAAGTTGCTAGAAGAAGTTCAAAAGTTGAAAAATTACATGTTATGAGCATATTTAAAAAAAGAAAAAAAAGGAAAGGAAAGTTATGAAATTTATTCGAGATTGATAAGAATTATTTTTGTGCCAATTAAATTATTATTTGAAGGACCTATGCTATGAATAACCAATTTTTTTGTAATCTTGTTTATGTGAATGGCTTTCAATATTATTACCCTTTTAATTATCCCTACCATACCATATACCCAAGCATCAGTACACACTTGCAAAAAGGCCTTTTGATTTTTGTTTCTAGTTTACTTATTAGCGGTGGAAATTTTTATTGTAAGTTTATGGTTAAGAATCCTTCTATGTATTGATTTTAGAGTTTGTTATCTTTTCTACCCTAAACATTTTCAGTGCAATGAGTGAATCCTTTATGAGGGTATGAAATTTTGTGCTTTTGATTTCAAAAAGATTATCAATGTGATCGTTATTGATATTGACATATAAAAGTTAGTTCTAGGATACCTTGAGTCTAATTGTATCTTTTTTTATTAATATGATAAGATAATTTAGGTTAAGGATAGACAAGTTACAGTTCGTAAGGGATGAATATTTTTAAGTTTAATGATTTAGATTATGATTTACTAAAAAACAAGCAAAAGCTTAGGTTTGGGGATGTTTGATAAGTATTTAATAGACTACGTTTTTATAATTATATTTATTGTGTTTTGCCTAATCATTTAAGAGTTGTCATTGTTTTTTGTGCTTATTTTGTTTCTTGAGTGTCTTTAGTTCTCAATTCTCATTGTGGATTAAAAGGAGAAGAATTTGAGAGAAATTGGGATAGAAAATGAAAGAATTGGAGCTCTTTTGGAGAGATACGCTCGTGTGATAAAGGATATAGCCATATGACCATATAAGTCACTATAAACATGTAAAGCTTCAAAGATGTTTTTTTTCTCATGTGAAGATACACGACCATGTAATTCACATACACAGCCGTGTCCTATGCCCATGTAAGCTCCTATGAATGCATAAATCCACAATTTTGAAGTGTTTTTTAGATACACGATCATGTATACGACTGTATGATTGACTGACCATGTATATTCTAGAAACCTAACTTTGCACTATAAAAGGAAATTATGAAGGCTAGTAAAAAGATAAGACGTTAAAATCATATTTAAAGTCTAATACACAATTTTGAAGCAAGAAGGATGGAAAACCAAAAATTACTTCAAAGATTTGATAGAGAACAACTTTCTAACAAAGTTTCAAGGGAATTATATTAGAGAATATATATATATATATATATATATATATTCTCTCTCTCTCTCTCTATATATATATATATATTCTTATGATTCTTTTCTTTTTAATTATGTTCATTGTGATTCTATTATATGTTATAAGTCTTGAATTAACATGTCCAAGATATTAATTCAATACATGAACTAATATGATTAAGATTAAGAAATCCTTTTATTATGAATAGATTTATAATAATTGGATGGAGTTGCTTGTAAATCTAGAGATAGACTGACATCAATCTTCTAGAATAGGGTTAAACTTAATAGTGAAATTCACGAATCTAGTAATGCAATCTTAGGGGTTTAAACTAGAAAGAGGCTTAAGTTAAGCAATTAAAGATTAGTTGGTAATAGTTTTGAAAAAGATATTAACATAAGGTAAGAATTTTCCTGGTCTAATGATCAATAGTTGAATCATATAATAAAAGTTAATACTTAAGAAATCTTAGGGGATTCATTACATAGGTAATCGATATTGATTAATTCTAGAATTTTCTTCCTTCTAATTTATTATTATGTTAAATATCAGTTTTCTTTAGTCTTAATTAAATTATCATCCTATTTATCAATTAGATAATAGAAAAGAGGTTAATAGTAGTACTTATAGTCCCCGTGGGATTGACACTCAATATTCACTGACACTATTATAGTCTGATATATGCAATTGCTTCAAATCTATAGAGTAGAGATTAATGATCATATCAAAATGCCTTGACCTTAGTCATAGTGCTTTAACATAAAGATAAAATACCTAAAGTGAAAAATATATATTGAAACAAGGGATAAAAAAAGGTTGCCTAAGATTTGGAATTAAAATGAAATGCCTAGAATTAGGTTACAGGGCTTAGAAAGTAAGATGGAAAAAATTCATATAGCTAGGTCTTAGGACTTGAAATTAAGATAAAATGCTTAGAGCTATGGGGGTTTGAAATTAAGATAAAATGCCTAAAGTTGGGTCTTGGGGCTTAGGATTAAGATGAAATGCATAGGAAAGGTCTTAAAGAAAGAAATTAAGAAAGAAAGTTTAGAGCTGAATCTTGGGGTTATAGAATGAAAATGGAATGCTTAAATCTTATGATGTAAAGTTAAGATAAAATGCTTATAAACGAGTCTTGTAACTAAAGAGTAAGATGAAATACCCATAGTGAATCTTATAACTTAAAATTAAGATAAAATGTGTAGATATGGGAATTCAGGCCTGGAAAATAAGATGAAATACCTATAGTAAATCTCAGGACTTCAAATTAAGATAAAATGAAGGACTAAAAAGAATTACCTCGAGTTTGTTGGCTTAAGAGAATTTTAGATTCTATTTTATGCTTAGTCTCTCCTTAATTTCATTTTACCTTGCCTTTTAATGATTTTTTATTAAGTAAATTTAACTCTTGCATTGTGCAATCACTTAACAATTAAAAATAATAATAAGTAAAAAAGAAAAGCTTACTTTTAGGATTATTTTAGACTTGGGCCAATACTGGGCACTTGGGCACCAAGCATATGACTAATTATTTTTAAAAACAACCTCACTTGATCTAGGCTCTTGAGGACCAAGGATTCAAATGAAGTTTACATTAATTTTAAAAGATGATCCTAAGTAACCTACTTTAAAAGAAAAAGATTAAAAAGATAATTACAAACAACATATCAATTCATTTTATGAAAGAGATAAGACAACTAAGGTGACAAATTTAAAACTTAATAATTGCCTTAAATTTCTTTTCCATGATTAGTCCTTTTACTTGATGTTTGAATTTTATTTTTTAGATTTTTAAGTATGACAAAAATGAGAATAATTGAGACAAATAAAAATAAAATGATAAGTATGATAGTTATGAATAATTTAAAGAACTGACGTATCTTGGGGGCTAATGATTTTAATGTCATGAATATTGTACCGTATTAGCCAATATCGATCGATATGCACCATACTGGTTAGAAAATAGTTCTTAAAAGTTATACATCATGCTGAAAATAATATCTAACGATATCAAAAGACACTAATTAGTATTGTGGATATAAATAATTCAAAACAATTTTGGAGTAAAAATGTAATATTAAAAACCTATCCAAGATCATTGTATCTCTCTTCTAGAATTTATACTTCCACTCTTTCTTCTTCATTGACCTCACGTAAATCCCTAAAATTTTGTGTGCCTCTCGTCTCCTCGTTATTGTTTGTTAACACTGCCATTAACCGTTACTAGCCCTTCCTTGTCGCCATCTTGTCATTATCCATCAAAGCTCTTCTATCTACCTATTCCTCTGGATTTAAGCAATGTTAAAGGATTTAGGTCTTGTTGTGGAAATTAATTTCCAGTGTTCTTTCTATCGTTGCCTATGTCTATTTGAATTTTGTATTACCATTTAGGATTTGTTTTTATATGATTTAGTTTCCACTATGAGGTTAATTATGTAATCAAAGGCCTATATGTTAAGTTACCATTGTCCATGTACGATATTTCCAAAAGAAAATTTGTCGAACAATTGGGAAAGATTTCTTCAGGTTGAGCCATTACGTAATTCATCTTTAATAATGCATTTTAAAGCTTCGAGAACTTAAGGGCCCTTAAAATAGATTCCAAGTTTTGTTTTTTTCATGAAAATGGTTAAATTTGTAATTCCACAATGAAGTTCGATAAATGGTATTAATGATAGTCTCACGATGTTCTGGAATCCTAAGTGTTTCTTTTTATATTGATTTGGGTTATACGATTTTAAAGTTGGCTATTAAGAGTAAAATCCTGCAAAATATATGCATAGGCATCAGTCAATGGAAGTTTTAAGCTTACGTTTTTAATAGCAAATTTTTACTTTATTTGGTCATTGGACCAAATGATTTACTTTTTAAGTTTGTATAAACTTGTGATCATAAGTTTTCATTAAGACAATTGTTATGCTTGACTATAATTTTTGTATAAGCAGAACCAAAAATATGTGCAATAATTTCTTTAACCACATTAGTGATCAAATGATAAATATTATATGAAAGAATCTTATATGGAGAATGCAAAGATCAACTGATGTATATCCCTTTTATTCAGAGAAAGAGTTGATATACTATTACTTTAGACTAATTTAATGTATATCCCTTCCATTCAAAGTTCCCCATTAAGGGCAAAATAGGAACGACAAAGTGTGCTTAAGGGGATAAAAGTTGTCTAGCAATTTATGAGCTATAATAAAAAGGGACGATAGAATTCTAAGGCATGAAGGAAAGAGAGAGAAAATTCTGTAACAAAATTTTCTCTAACTTGGATCGATGACCAAATGATGTTTGAGCAATATGAAATTATAATATATTGTTTTTCTGACTTATTTCTTCACATCTAATGGTAAATTTTCCTTTTGAATTCTTGGTATTATCTTTCTATTACTCTTTGTATACGAAATTTATTTTTATCACCCCATGAAGTGATGATTGTTTGGAATTGGTGTGCCAACGTTCACAGTTGATGATTTTTTTGCATCTAGTTAAGTTAGGGAGGAACAATTTATGATACTCACTTTATTTCTTGTTGATTAGTGGAATTTTTACTTCTATTAGTGAATGATTACGTAGTTTTCTCTCTATATTATTCCATATAAATTTTTATGTCTCATTTTATTATGGACTAATTTTATTTCATTTATTATTTTTGTAATTTTTATTAGTATTGATTATTTATATGATAAAAAACTTAAAAAAATATTATAGTTATTCGTCGCTTCCATTAGCATCTAGTTGTTGCTTGTGTATATTTGAATCCCTTTCTTTAATATCCACAATCTAAACTTTTAATCTGTACAACAATATTCATTAGTAAAGTAAAACTAAAATCGGCTTCCATCTAATTATAATCTTTTGTTGATTGATAGATGAACCAAATATTTTACCTTCAATTTGACATTTTGATCGAGAATAACATTATTCATCATCTTTACTTATCCACCTTTAACTTTTGGTGCTCGAAGTAATAATGCTCTCACAATCTCTAAGATCATTAAATCTGATATTACACACATGATTTATTGACAAACAATCAACTAAATCCAATAATATCATGGTATACATGTTAAAGTTTTAAGGAAAGAACACCTCACAAAACAACCACAACTAAAGCTTTTTTAGCTTTCTCTCAAAAGCTCCTCTCTAACCTCTAGAATTAGTACAAATTATATATAATATATATATATATATATGTGTGTCTGTGTCTGTGTCTGTGTCTGTGTGTGTGTGTGTGTAACGTGTATACCATGCTAGTATTGATATATCAATGGTATACACGTTAAAGTTTTGAGGAAAGAAAACCTCACACAATAACCATAACTAAAGCTTTTTTAGCTCTATCTCAAAAGCTCCTCTCTAACCTCTAGAATTATATATATATCAATTTGTACTAATTCACACGCTCTCTCTCTCTCTCTCTCTCACACACACACACATATATAACAATCCTACTAAACAAATTTTAGAAATCAAACTTCAATAAGATTTTAGTTGTTCAAAGTGATTTTGACTAAAATCTTCTATCATTATATGTTCCGCTTCATACAACTTCAGTCTCTCAAAATTATCTTTAAATCTTAAAAGGATAAAATTTTATAAGTATAAAGTCACCCATGTGACTATTTATGGTGATCGTGCCTTCAAAACTTGACATCTCAAAGATATACGATGGTAATAACTTAAACGATTAGTGGACATGATCATATACACTTATATAAGCATGTCCAACTTCACATAAATGTGTCTATGTTTCCTTAAGTGTCGTCCTTTCAACTTGATTTTTGAATAATATCCCCCTCCATCCCATTTTGAAGGAGAAATTAACCACCCCATTGATCACTTGAAAGTCATACTGACAAGCTTATTACAAAGTTTAAGCTTACTCTTAGGAACCAACTTTGTTAACATGGCGACATCATTCTTGTCAATTTGAATCTTATTTAACTTCATTAGTTGCTTCTTAACCACAAAATGTAGCCAATTATACCTCACATAATTGTGCTTATTATGAGAATGGTACATGAAATTTTTGTTTAAATCCATAACACTTTGACTATCACAGGAAACCATGTACTCATCTTGTTTCACATCCAATTCTTGAAGGAATCGCTTCAAGTGAAGCATCTCCTTTCTAGCTTTCACAACTACAACATATTCTTTCTTAATGTTAGGCAAAGCTATACTATTTTGTAACTTAGATTATCAAGAAATAGTTCCCCCTAATTTAAGCAAATAACCTGAGGTTAACTTTCTATTATCAAAATCACTAGTCATTTCTGCATCTGTGTATTCTTCTAGAATTGGCTCATCACTTCTAAAAACAAACTCAATCTATATGTGTCCAACAAATATTTGAAGTTCCATTTTACTGATTCTTAATGTACCTTTCCTGGATTAAACGAAGATCTACTCACAAATCCAATAGCATGTGTAATATCTAGTCTAGTACACACCATAACATACATTAAAGAACTAACAACTGAGGAATGCAGAAGTTAAGACGTAAACTCTTTCTCCTTTTCGATGGTAGGGCAAACTCTCTTGTTCAACATGAAATGAGCTGCTAATGAGGTACTCACTAGCTTGGCATGCTTCATATTGAACATCTTAAGTACAAGTTCAATATATTTCTCTTATGACAACCATAGCTTTTTGGTCTTCCTATTACAAATAATCTCTATATCCAAAATTTGATTTACCTGACCTAAATCTTTCTTGTCAAAAACATTAGACAAGTCCTCCTTTAATCTGTAAATAATACAAGTATCTTTTTCTACTATCAACATATCATCCACAGATAAGATAAGGATGATGATGTTACTACCATAGAATTTATTGATATACACATAAGGATTAGCTAATGTTCAATGATACCCTTTGCTTATTATAAAAGAATCAAACTTTTTGTACCACTACCTTAGTGCCTGTTTGAGCCTATAAAGACTCTATTTTAACTTGCATTTATAGTACTATTTCCCTTTGATTTCAACCCTTTCGACTTCTCTATGTAAATCTCGTTATCTAAGATTCAAACTAGCAATTAGTCCCAATATCGTGCATATCGGTGTCATCTTAACTACTAGTGAGAAAATCTCATTAATATTGATAGTCTTATTTTGATTATATTCCTCACCACCAGTCTCGCCTTACGCTTCATTAGCTTGTTGCCATCTTTCTTGATCTTGAACACATTTCTATTCTTTTGGGAAGCTTTACTAATTCATAAGTCTCATTCTTTTTCAATGTGTCAATCTCTTCTTACATTGTCTTGAGCTATGAACCTTTTTCTTCAAATAAATGCTTCTTAGAAGTTCTCTAGCTCCTTTTTAGTAGTGACTAAAAGATATTCCAAACTAGGGTATATTTTCAAAAGTGTCTTCACTTTAGTTGACCTTTAATGTTAGACATCTTCTAATGCTTGAGCAGGTTGCTCCCCCTACTAATGATGTTCATGGATCTCTTTTACATCATTTGTAGGATGTGGCTTATGCAGCTTATTTCCATCACATTGCCCCTAATAATTATCATGTTATGCTAGCTCATATTCACCTTCTTCACTCGTAGGCTAATCAAAGAAATTAGGAACATGGCTAATATCTTCATTGTTGAATGACAAACTATTGGAACTATTATTATGACAAACTATTGGAACTATTATTATCTTCTTTAATGTGATCTACACCCATCTCATGCTAAAAAATGATTACATCCATACTTCTAACGAAATTTCACTTTTTTGAGTCATAGAGGCTGTAGACAAATTTCTCATCACCATATCCAACGAATATAGAAGGATTAGTCTTTGAATCTAGTTTAAATATCTGATTCTTTGACATGTGCTTAAAATCCTTCAATCCAAATAATCTTAGATGTATATAAGTTAGATCCTTCGCTTTCACACTCTAAAAACGACTTTGACTGTCTCACCTAAAAAGGACTTTCGTAGTTTTGACATTCAGACCATAAATGAACCTTTTACATAATGGTTTTATTCATCCTCTTGGTAAAACCATTATGTTATGAGGTACCAACTTCCATCTTCTCATATCTTATGTCATGTCTCATACTATATTTCTCAAACTTGTGGAGGTATACTCTCCTCTATTGTTGGTTCGAAGACATTTTAGCTTTCTCTCCATCTCCCTTTCCACCATAATATGAAATCTCTTAAAGGTTTAATACACTTAGCTTTTTATTTTCAATATGAAGACTTAAATCTTGCATGTAGCATCATCAATAAATGTAACAAAATACTTACTACATCCCAAGGATTCCATCTCCTTAGGACTATGTATGCCAGAGTGCACAAACTCCAACTTTGCTTTCTTTTTAGTAGATGTCTTATGGAAAGACGCTCCATATTACTTTCTAGACATACAATAATCATATGGGTTAAGAGAAATCAAAGTCTTTATAAGGATAAGTGATTTTATAGCTAGTAAATTGATCTCTTCTCACTAAAATGTCCAATCTTTGGGGTCATAAATTCAGTAAACTGTTTTCTAAAATTGCATGTAATTCTCCAGCACACAACTTTAAGTATGTCTTGTATAAGGTATAACACTGTCCACCACAAGCAACTGTCAATGCTTCTTTCGATAGCTTAACTTGCCATCTCTAAAACTGTGTTAGTATCCCTCTTGTTCAAGCACATTCACAAACAATAAATTAAGATGTAAGTCTAAAACGTATCCTATGCCAACAATGATAGTAAAGTTCTAAATGTCCATCTTCGCATTTACAAAATCATAACTTCTGTAATTGAAGTACTCCTTCTTTGGAACACAATGGTATGATGCCCCTGTATCAACAAGTCAATCCAAATCTAAGTTACTAATGTGGACACACCCGTTAGTTACACAAATCAATGACACTTCAACATTTATGGTTGATGTCATTACTGTTGTGTTATTTTCGTTTCCATCCTTCTGATTTTCATACTTCTTCTAGTCTCTCTTCTACTTGTAGTAGAACTTCTGTATATGACTAGATTTTCGCAATAATGACACGTTTTCTTTTCTTTTCCATCACTTGACTTAGACTTGTTCTTTAACTTACCTTACCTTTTGGCATGTCTGCTCTTACTTATTCCTCTATTTTTTACCATAAGAGACTGTATGTTATCGGCATCGATCTCCTTCCTCCTAGTCTCCTCATTAAACATGTTGTCTTTGATCATATCCAAAGAAAGCACACCGCTTCAAGTGGAGTTGCTAATAGTTACAACTAAAGTTTCCCAAATAATTAGCAAAGAACTCAACAAGAATAAAGCTTGTAATTCATCATCAAGGATGATATTCATCATAGTCAATTTGTTGATAATGTCCTCAAAATCATTAAGATGCTCCGACACTAATTTCATATCCTTCAACTTCAGGTTCATAAGCCTTTTAATCAAGAAATCCTTGTTGTGAGTGGTCTTCATCTCATATACACCCTCCAACTTCTTCCACAACTCAAAAGAATCCATCTTTTCAGATACATGGTTGGATATATTGATATCAATCTACTGACTAATGGTTCCTAAGGTCTTCCACTTCTTCTCCCATTCTTTATCTATCATTTTCTATAGCTTAGACGGAGCATCATCTTTTACACTTTTGTCCTTGTTGATTAGATCATAGAGATCTTTAAAATACAGGACATCTTCTATCATAGGTCTCTACATTGAGTAATTGTTTGACATCAATTTTATTATAGAGCTATTACCACTCTCTATACTAAATGCTTTAATACTACTTGTTGGGGCTAGAAGCAATAACACTGACACGATCATCGAGATCACTAAACTTATAAAAATTGCTCAAAAAATAGATAATGATAAGAGAAATGATTCCTAGGATTTTAATGATAAGAAATCCACTAAATCTAATAATATCAAGATGTAAGCATTAAGGTTTTGAGCAGAGAACATCTCACAAAACAACCATAATTAAAGCTTTTCTAACTTTCTTTCAATACTCCTATCTAAACTTTAGAATTGAGTGAAAATTGATGTCCATACACATACACACACATATAAATATACTAATACTACTCCCAAACAAATTCTAGAAATCAAATTTTAATAAAACTATAGTTGATGAAAGTTATTTGGATTGTAAAACTCTTATATTATCATGTGTTTTTCTCCTATAAAATTTTTATCTCTCAAACCTATCTTTAAATCTCAACAAGATAAGATTTTATGTGCATATGGTCACCACACGGTCTTATGTTATGATCGCATCCTTTAAAACTCGACATCATGGAGATATAGGATCACAGTGACTTATATGGTTAGCAGGTATGACCACTACCCTTATATGACCAAATCTAACTTCACATGGGCATGTCTATTAGTCTTCAAGCATCATCTTTTCAACTTCTTTATGGTTACAAAAGCTTATACAATCATGTTCACCATTGACAGAAATGTGTGCCTCCTAAACATGGGCTTGATCTCCAAAAATTATTTCAACTCATCAATTTCTGCCTCAAATATACCCGAACTTCATTTTTTTCAATATAGGAAGACAACTAACATTTTCAAAATCCTGATTTAACATATTCGTCAACCCGACATCTATAAAATAGGGTTAAACCACAAAACATTAACAAAGTTAGAGGGTTACATCATCCTCGTTAGGTAAATTGTACATAATACTATAACGTATAATAATTCCTAACATAGGTATCTAACTTTATTTATGGCTGAGGTAAATGACTTTTATGGATTTACCATTAACTACCCTGGAAAAGATCCATATTATCCTAGGGAGCTTTTGACATATGAACACGAAAAAAATTGTTGATTTCAATCATGAATCATTACTACTTTTCATCGTGATGAACGTTTTCATTGTCCACTCTTAGCTGAAGAAATATAATATTCCAAAGCATAAACTGAAGATTTTTGATATAGCTAAAGGATCCTTGGATTTGGAATAGGAAATGAGCTTTTAATGATGATTACATCAATTTGCTTTTAAGTGTTCCTAACAATATTTGATTTTGTTTGGCCACGAACTATCATCATTATGAATTTATGATGTTATTATTCTATGATATTTTATTATAGATAAATACTATATGATATTCCTTTCAAAAAAAATATGACATTATTTATTTATTGGTATGAGAAATAAATGATATTTTTATTATATGAATTATGACTATTGTTAGATACTAACTATAAAAATATTTATCTATAAATAAATGTGAAAAGAATAATTCACGGGTTTAATTAGTGTTATTTTGATTAATAAGAATAAAAAGATAGTTATTATACTAAATTTATATTATTATAATTTTAGAGATAAAGATTAAAAATAAAAATGATATATTAAAAATATTAAAGAATTATTATATAATTTCAAAAATTATCAAAACAATATATAATAATAATAAATACGAATACCAATACTGTATTATATAAAAAATATAACGAATACACCCGATACTATTTGAACGCGGCGTGGTCCACTAAACTTTTGCACTTGCTTTACGAAGACCGCTTCTTTCATGTCAGATGCTTTTCTTCAGTCGTTTTCTTCACAAACTTAAATAAAACAATATGCTGACCCGTTAACTTAATCATACCTTAACATTCTCTGTGCTATTAACTTCAAGATATGATGCATTGATAGCGTGCTGAGCTTCCTCACCTCAACAACAGTAACAAAAGCAAAAGAGTTGTCTATAATTGGAATTTCACTATCAATGGTCTTCAGATATTGCAACCACAACTTTGAGCCTACGTCCTCTAATTTCCTAAAAAATCACATAAACCAGCTTTTGAGTTCCAGCACCTCCAATTACATAAAACTTGATTGATGCCTTTGTTTTTGTTTTTTAGGGTATCATGACCACCTCGTGATGTCCCAAGGATGGTTCTTCCATATTTATGGATATCATTCACAATCAATGGTACCGTGTTTCGACCGTAGGTTGGGATTATCTTTTTGTACGACAATCCTTTGGGTAATGTATCATACTCATTAACAAAATATTGCTTAAAAATTGAATAGGAAGATTATCTTGAAGGGGATATGTAGGGAGGTGAGGGACGTAGACAACTGAGGAACATCTTCAAGGAGACATGGGTAGTCTCCGGGGATGATCTTGGGCTCATATTTGATAGATATTTTCATAACTTCCAAGTGAAGCCTCTGCTTTTAGCAGCAATGAAGTGGAGGGAGGAGAGCTTGGAAACAAAGTAATTGATTGAGGGCAGTGATCGATTGGCACATGGTAAGACCCAAACTCCTCCTTACGCTCTCTCTCATCACTGTTCTTAGTCTCCGTTTTCTGTTTCGTTCTGCCATTCTATCTAATCTCTTGTGCCTTCTCTTGCAGCATTTGAAGATGTTAATAGATATGCTAGAAGTCAACAATCATCTTCAATTTAGCCTAGAATCATATATGTAATCGTACGTAGTCATCATCTTGATTTTTTTTTTATTTAGACTCATCTAACATGTATAAATATCCGTGTATAGACACGCCAAAATATAGAATTTCTTTTGTCATTTCTTTGCCGCTCTTTCTTTATATCGATATCTGGGCATTCTTTGTAAAAAAGCGCCGAAATTTTGAGATTTCTTTTCAACTTTTCTTTTGTAACCCTCTGTCCTCATATTTTAGATTCTTAATATGCTCCAAAAACAATTTGCCAAATGCCAAATTGTTTCTCTGCCTCGTTATATTGCAATAGTGCAAAATCATCACCAGAAAGAAACCCACGTGCTCGCACATACACACACACACATCTCAACAAGTTATTAAACTCTTAAAACTATAGCTGAGAAGACAGTTCAAACGACATCTTTTGGATCCAGTAAATTGACATCATTTTGAAGGAAAATAGGGTTGCGATTCGATCTCGATCATAGCGGAATAATCATGAAACTTTTTCGCAATCTTTGATTTCTCGAAAATCAAAATCTATTTAATTCTATAAAATGATTAACACAAATCATAATAAAGCGGAAATTTAATTCGTACCTTATTCCAAAGCTTGAATCTTTATCTTATCGTATCCCTCGAACCATTCCCGAAACTGATTTGATTCAACCACCGTAGTAGCACAAATGTCCGACCTCTAACGGTATCTACAAAATGAGTTGAGAGAACTCTGTAACTCTTACAGAGAGGGTTAAGCAAAAAGTACTAGCTCCATAGAGTTTAAGCCTATTTATAATAGGTTCTAAGCATTTCGGTAATTTAATTGAAATTAAAATCTATTTCATTTAAACTTTAATTAGAATTACAAATAATTCTAATTAAATACCAATTATACTCATATAAGATTCAATATCTTATATTGATCTTTATTTATTAAATATCTCATATTTAATCATAAAGTTTCTCAAACTTTACAATCAAGTCCAACTTGATTAAATTAACT
>JANIIA010482861.1:0-16165 GCA_027478495.1 Erythroxylum alaternifolium | reverse complement strand
GGTAGGAGAAATAATCTTGGCTTTAATCTGGAGGATTACAAGAATTATTTAAGATCTAAAAAAACAAGACACATGAAAAAAGGAGATACAGGTGGCATGTTAGAATATCTATATAAAATGCAATTTGAAGATCCTAATTTCTTTATGCCATTCAAGTAGATGAAGATGATTTGACAACTAATATATTTTGGCCAGATGCAAAGATAAGGAATGATTACTTAGACTTTGGTGATGTTGTTTACTTCGATACTACTTACAAAAAAAATGGTGAGGGTTGTCCACTTACTTGTTTTTCGGCGTGAACCATCATAAGCAAACAACGCTTTTTTTATGTTGCACTCATATATGATAAGACTGCTCTTACATTTGAGCGATTGTTCGACACATTTGCTAAAGTCATGTCTGAGAACAAGCCTACAACTATTCTTACTGATCAGGATGCGCCGATGGAAAAGGCATTAGGTTCAAGATGGCCTAAAACTCATCATCGACTTTGTATCTGGCACATTTATCAAAATGCTATAATCTATTTGAGTGGTATTTTTTCTCAGTTTAAAGATTTTTCACGGGATTTCAGCTTATGCATTTATGACTTTGAAAAAGAAGAAGATTTTTCCAATGCATGGAATAAGATGCTGCAAAAATATGAACTTCAAGATAATGACTAGTTGAAATGTAAGTTTAATATAAAGGAAAAATGGGCATTGGTTTATAGACGCCAAATGTTTTGTGTAGACATGACCACCACCCAATGAAGTGAGAGCATGAATAGCATTGTAAAAAGGTATATGAGTTATCAGCGTAACTTTTTACGATTTTTTAATCACTTCTAGAGGCTTATTGATGATCGTCGATTTGATGAGTTAAAAGTTGATTTTAAATGTAATGTAAGCACTCCAACATTGTCAACACCTGTTTAAATTTTAAAGCATGCAACTATTGTTTACACGCTAGAAGATGTTTTCAAGATCAATGGAATCATTCTTATGATTCTGGTTTTTGTCTTTGCGATGAAGATGGTATAGTTACAAAATATGAGATCACTCTTATAAAGAAGAGCTACTCTAATATGGTCACTTATGATTCATCAATGATGAAGTCCATTGTAGTTATCGGAAGTTTGAGTTTGCTAGCATTTTATGTTCTTATGTTTTGAAGGTTTTTAACTTGAAAAATATTTTGAGAATACCGAGTAAGTATATTTTGAAAAGATATACACGGAAAGCAAAAATATGATACCTTGATAGTAAAAACTCCACTATGAATGAATGTGAAATGAATCCTAAAATGTTGTCAAGTATAGTAAAAACTCCACTATGAATGAATGTTAAATGAATCCTAAAATGTTGTCAAGTATAAGGTACAAAGAATTTTGTGCATTAAGCATACGATTGCTAATTATAAGAGCAGCAAAGAGGAGAGATACTTGTAAAATTGTGAAAGATCATCTTCTCAACATGTTGACGATGGTTAATGAGATATTGCAAGGTGAATAAATAGTTGATGAAGAGAACCTAATATCACAAGATGAAGAGTTGACCCAATGATCGAATATTGAAATGAATATGATCAATGAACCTGACATTAATATTAGTCAAAGGAATAACATTAGAAGTGTCAAAATAAAGACATAACCTATATCAAGTAAGAGATTGAAGGGTGGATTAGAGAAAGGTTCAAGGAAAATAAAGAATGTAAAAAAATGCAAGACTTTAGCAAATATGGCAGATTCGACACCCATTCCCTTTTCCAATACTCAGCTTATATTTTTACTAATTTTATGTTTTCAAACCTTTAATGTATATAACTTATATTATGATAATTTAAAGTATTTTTTGGTTTAACTACTCTATTTAGGATTTTGAAGAAAATTCCCAACATACCTATATTATCTCCACCATACAACATCCTATATTATATCAAGATTAGGTTAGCTTTTAGTAATTAATAATGTCACATTTATTGTTTTACTTGTTTTGAACAAATTTTCTTTTTTTTTGTTATGAAAAATAAAAAATGCAGCAACTTCCTGTTTTGATGGATTTTACAAGTATGGTTTACAATCAAGGAGAGTGTAGACCACATTCTCTGGTTCTATTTCTAATATTGTCTTTTGGTCATATGTTACTAATTGTTTAGTGATTTCAATTTTGTATTTATGGACCATTTGGTTATGACACATACAAAATGCAGCCAATTGGTGTTTGTATAGATAACACAACTATGTTTTACACTCATCATCATTCTGGAACAAATTCTCAAGTATTATTTGTAATATTTTCTTTTTATAAATTTTTTATTAATCTTCTAATGATTTATCATTTTAGATGCAGAAACAAGTAAACAAAGTATTAGTGCCATTATCCCACCTTTAATGCACATGACTGATTTACTTATGGTAATTTGATTCTTTGTTTTTGTCTTGAGTTTAATTTTTATTAATAATTACATTTCAATTTGATGTTACATTTTATTAATAATTGTATTAATTAATTAAAATGCATTTTGATTAATAGACACAACAAACATTTAGTTTTGAAAATTTGGGAGAACCAAACAATTTGGGAGTTGGCATTTCCAACGAGAATTGTGGTTGTTCTCTTTATAGTGAAAAGTTTTGTATTTGTAAAAGAGGAGTCAACTTCTGATGCAAATTTAGCTCAAACCACGAATCTTGCTATTAGCAGAGTGAAGTTCATTCATTTATTGCAATGTAATTCATTTACTGCAAAATGTTAAGAAAATAACATGTTCTTATATGTTATTGCAATGTAATTCTTTTACTATAAAATGTTAAGAAAACAAGTAATTCTAGAATTTTGGACACGGTTGTGCATGAGATTAAGTCACAACCGTGATTTTTATGCATGACAGTGTAAGTTAAGTCATGGTCGTAACTGAAAACATTTAACCTCCAAAATTCTAGAATTACGTATTGTTTTCTTAACATTTTGTAGTAAATGAAATACATTGTAGTCTTGCACAGTTGTGCATGAAGTAATGCCTTGAATTGCAAGGTCGTGGAGGTGGTTGTGCTATGGTTTAATTTAACATCGCATTTGCAAATTAATCCAACTAATATTCATACAACTTTCACTCGATTTCACTCAATTCATATTTATTTAAATGGAAACCAATTTCACCATATAAATTGGAGTACAATTAAACTAAGTTCAACACAACATTCTCTTGCTTTTACTTATGCAAAACAAATAATACTAGAATATGAAAATAAATAATGTAAACAACAATTTTCCCAACATTTCCCTCAATTTTACTCAAGCAAAACAAACAATACTAGACTATAGACAACAATTTTTCCAACTAATAGTGAAAGATATCAACGATCATTTCAATACATAAAACCTTATAATTTGAAAGTCATAATACTCTATGAACAAGTGATTCTTTGCATATTTAGCCAAAATCAACAAGCACTTCAATTAAAAGAACCATCAAACAAGTGTGACAGATACTCACTCCACTCTTCACCCTCTCAAGCATTTAAGGTAGGATATGTAGTCACTCATCGTTCATTTCATGTAAGGTATTTACCATAAGCTTGCTTACCAATCCAATCTCCACCACTTATATCAAACACAAGCATCAATCTGAAGGTCTTTATTTAGGTTGTATTGAAGCAGAGCTAGGGGTAGGAAAAAGGAAAATTCTTGTTTAAAACCACAACATAAATTGAGCATTTAAAATAATACAAAATAATGACCATAAAATACTTAATTCTTTCCTCTCACTTAACAAAATTAACACTTTTCATTTTTTCTCTCCTCTTTTTTTCATTTTCTACTCATCTTCTCTTCCGTCCTTTTCTTTTCTTTTTCTCTCTTTTTTTTCTTTTTTCTTCTTATTCTTAATATATTTGTCATTTTTTATGATTCTAAAACAAGGAAATCAAGAGAAGAGAAATATAAAGGAGAAGTGAAAATCTCCACAACCATACCCATCCCTAATACAATAGTGAACTATATATTATGATTCCCCACACTTATCCCCTAAACATAATTATACTCAAAGGGGGTTTACTAGAGGTAAAATCGTGGTGGCGTTTTAAGTAAAAGGGCTAAATCCTAATTGCCTTCATTATTTCAATAGTTCCATAAGATTGTGTGATCTCAACTAGTATTTACAAGTAAGTTTTGGAGTTCCTTAATCTTGAAAGAACACTCTCGACAAATAATTACAGAATTTGGTGCTTAATATTTCAAAAAGGCCCAAATCTTACCAAATGAAAGGTGTATCACAACAGGCCAATGTCCTTTAACCAAAACCCAAGTCAATTAGTCTAAGCGTGCAAGTATACTCATTCACTCATATTATGAATTTGTAATCAAGATTGAGTTCATTTAATAATCATGTATTTCTAACTACTAAATAGGAAAACAAACACATAAGACACAAATAATCATTTTTTTCTTTTGTTCTAAACTATTACTCATACAACACTTGAACATTGCCCTTGATGTGATAAGAAAATGAAAGGGTAATCTAAGAGGCAAAAGAACAAAAGCAAGGACAAAGATGAAAACGAAAAGAAATTAAAACAACAACCAGTAAAAAGGGAAAGGTTAGAAACACGATATAAAGATGGGGGTGGAGACTGTCCAAAGCGAGCATTCAAATTGGCCATGAAGGTTCAGATCTCCACCGCACTAGCTTTAATGTTGTGGAGCCTGTCATTTGTTCACTGTTCAAATGCTATCAATTGATTTATCAGTGATTGATACTCAACAGAACTTTATGAAGATGTCTAATGCATACATTGGGGTTAAGGTGGTGGAACATCATCTTCTTCTGAAGCTTTCATCTCTACAACTTGATCTCACTTATTGCTTGAATCTTTCCCTATGTCATCATGGATAAGAACATAGCGATTACCTTGCCGCCTAATAACCTTTATCGATACCAAAGATTTCAAGTCAAGAGTTGAGTTGCCCTCTCTCTGTTAGCAAGCCAAGATGTTTTGCAATTTGGGTCATAAATGCCCTAACTACTATTTTACCTACACTAGATTAAGCTACTTCATGTAAATGTAGACTTAACTAACTACTGGCATTAAAGGGCATGATAGGTACCATACACCACAAAATAAATAATTTAGTTTTAAAAACTACCCCATTGCTATCTCCTTTACCGAATAATGTAAAAGTTAAAAATTGATGGAGATAGCAAAGGGTAGGGTCCATATAGCAGATGATTTAAACCGATTGGGGGAAAATGCTTTCCTAGAATTAGTCAATTGTGACCAAAAGTCACTAGCCACAAAATCGTCGGGATATTCGTAGAATTCAATATTTGGAAGGCTAAAAATAGCATTAAGTACTTCTAAAGTGATCACATAATATGCATTCATTAATCGAAATTTAAGACTTAACATAGTGTCCCTATTATTAGTTTCACAAGCTAATTCTAAAGTGGTCAAAAACTCTAATGTCAATTATACATATAAATTTTTCCTAATTTCAAAAAATTGTCCCCAGTTTATATTTCATTGTAACCATGGACTCAATCAACTATTCCTAATTCAATAAGTACTTAAGAATATAAAAATCTATTCGAAATAATTTTATGATCCTTAAGAAAGGCATAACTTTGTTGGTGCTCTCTATTTTGAAAACTGAGGCACGGAATACCTGAATTAGGCTCTTGTGGTGGAGATGAGGGAGCTTTGGGTTGTTTCATTCTTGGAGGCATAACTAGTTGCGTAGGTAGAGGCGGCATTTGTGCTCCTACTAGGTTGGTTTGGTGGATGCACGAGCTTGCAGCATTAACTGAAGCAGCGACACAATTGTGCTTAAGTTTAACGAACGTTAGGCGGTGGCCACAAAGAGATTATTATAGGCATGCGTTGGGCAAGGGGCGTACGTTAGTGAGGGATGGAGATTAGGTCTACAGGTGGAGAAGAAGCTATAACATCTCGTGTGCCATATATATAAGAGACTTCTTCTTCTTTTCCCTATTTTCGCATAATTTCATTTTAACCCTTCCCAAAAGTTACTATTTATGTTCCCCCTCTCTAACCATTCTTCATTGCCGGTGACTCAAACTGGTTAGTGTTATATACCAATCTCTTGGTCTTAACGATCCCGTCATAACCATACCCATTTCAACCACCATTGTCATCAGAATCGTTGCAAAAATCAAGGAGAAACACCACTTAAAAATGCCAATCATAGATCTGTCGCTTCCGATGGTTGTTGCCAATCACCACCACCACCATTCAACTCGTCTTGATGTCAAGAACAAAGTCCTATGGTCTCGTGGCTAGCTGCCATTTGGAACGCCGCCGATTCACGAAAAAAGAGGTTAGGGTTTTAGTTTTTTTTCTTCAATTCGTTAAAATCTGTTGAGAATCTGAGTATGTTACTTTTTTTCTACTCATCAAGAGCTTTAATTTGTTATCAAAATCATTGAATTATGAGACTTAAGATTTTTTGATGATCAGAAGGAATATTCCAGTGACCTGAGGAATATTTTGGTTGTCGGAAGTATTGTTTTGACAACTATTTTGGTCACTTTTTTGAAAAATTCTAAAATTTCTAATAATTATGAAAATTTCTAAAAATTATATTGATTATTTTTCTCTAAAGAGCCATAGTGAGATTTTCAATGGTTTGCGAATTAAAAATCATAGAATGTTTAGGCTAGAATAAGAGAAAATTTTGAATTTCATATATGGACTGCTTTGGTAATTCGGAGGATACCTAAATTGTTATTCGAGTCTAATGACTCCTAATTAGCACTGATTGAGATATTTTCTTTCAATTTACTAGGTATAACAGGAGCGGGACCCCATTGGAAGGTTATGGGCCAATCCTGGATGATGCTTAGCTCCCGATTAGACCCTTATTTGTGATGCTTATGACTTTGGATGCTTTATGCCAGGGTTGGTCTGTTAGTGATGCTTAGCTCCCTGTAGCACCTTTAGATTAAGAGAGCCCTACGGCTACATGACTATAGGATCATGGCTGGACCGTTGGTGATGCATAACTCCCTGCAGTCATTCGAGGTTTAGAGTTGTGAGGGCTTACTCTTGGAGATTAGGGTCCTACAGATATTCTCCTCCATAATTTATTTGTGTTGTTGATGTGATTAGATATATTTTGATATTTATGCATGACTGTGTGTATAACATTGGGTATCATAGAACGGTGTGAGCTTACTCAGCGAGGTCTAACTCCCCTTAACTTTATCTTTCAAGTTTGCTACCACCAACTTCGTAGAAGTGATTGCCGTGACATGTCCACTGTGACTTACCTACGTTTGTGTATGTTCTTTCTTTATTTTCATTATCTTGTATTATAGCGTCTATAGTGACATGATTTCATGAGTTGTAAAACTTCTTTCTGGTGTGCACTACTATTATTGTATTATATGAACTTGCTGCGTTATTGGGTTTTGAATTTATTTCGTCACTAGTGATAGGCTTACGTTCGATATGGGGTTTCAAACCTCAGTCCCACGTGTCGATCACGAGCCTGTTTTAGATTGTGACAGAAGCAAAGCAAAATAATGATGTCGAAGATGAGTAGAGATGGGTATTTATATTTGTAGGGGTGTGTAATAGGGACGGTCACAGGTGTAACTGTGAGTCTCGAGTGTGACTCCTTAGTCACACACGTGACTGGGAGAAGTCAAGGGGTAGTCACACCCGTGACTTCTCCCTGTCATGGGGAAGTCACACCCGTGACTCTACGAAATTGAGTATGGGAAAAAACAATTTTGTCAATCTGAGAAAGTTGTGAGAAAACAAACACTAACCTTAGATTTAAGTTAGTTCAAACAAATTAACAGGAGCAATCATCTTTCTAAATCATTTTCCTGCGTTAATAAAAATCAAACAAGCATATAGAGATGTAAAAAAAATTCTAGAACAAATAAAACATGATTATAAAATAGACATGCATTCTGAATGTTGTACAGGGAATACGTTTTTTAGAACCAAACAATTAGACTCGTAAAGCAAAAGGCAACGGTCTAAGGTCTTTCATAATGAGACAAATACTCAGAGACATGCACCCTTATTTGTGTAATAGAAAATTTTCCAAATGCAAAAAACAAGCATTCTCATTATTCATGCTTAATAATTCGAAATATAATTCATGAATAAATATAATCCCAAAAATAGGAACAGTCGTGGAGAACAAACAAAAATTAGTTCTAAAAACTTTAATAGTATATCAAATCAATAACAATTAAGAAAAAATTCAAATTAAACAATTAAAGTTATCTCTAATACCATTGTTAGAAACCAACTGTGATTGAATCATGAGCGCAACAGAAAACAATATTTTATAGTTTCCAATTAAATCTCGATAATTGCATAACTTGAATAAAAACACGAATTGTAAAGTAGGAAATTATACCCGATTCGCATTTCCTATTGAAATCTTTGACAAAATTTTCACCACGTTACGCACGAGCTATTCATTCATTCAACCTCTAACGGTATCCACAAAACAACTTCTCATTAACTTTTAAAAGGAAAAACAAGAGTTCTAGCTCCTAAACTTTCTACCTATTAACAGAAAAATCATTAGGATTTTTTAATTTTTATTAAAATTAAATTCTTTAATTATAATTAAAATCACATTCTAATTATAATTAATTTAATTTTAATAAAATCAAATATCTCATATTTGATCCCTAAAGTTTATCAAACTTTGTAATTAAGTTTAACTTAATTAAAATTGTTTTTTCCTTCACAAGTTGCTCTTTTATGTGTGACCTATTAGGTTCCTAATATATTGGCAATGATTATAAATTATAATTATAACTCACAATTAAAATCAGATAAATTAAAACTCCTTTTAATTTATATTTAATTCTCCAATTAAATCATTTATAATAATAGATCAAGATTGACGTCTAGCGACAAGTTATGACTACCCAAATATCAGGAATGTCAAAGTGGTTTGATTTAACTTGTCCATGCAGCGTTGGATATATAATTTAATTCTTTCGTTATCTAATATTTCAATTGGACAGAGTATGGAAATAGTGTCTACTCTTTTGATCCAATCATGTTCCTTCTTGCTAACTAACAATTGATTTATAATTGAAAATATCTTTTCAAATGTTAATTCACTCTAGCCAGAGAATTTCATAAATCATTACTAATCAAGATACGATGGTTCGTAAGTAACATCAAAACATAGCAATTCCCACATGAGACACCTTGGTAATCTCAAGTCTAAGGATCAATTATACGATCATCATTATGAGGAAATCCACAGACACATAAGTAATATTCTATTTAGGATTCTCATAGTTGAGTCAGTTCAATGACTTATTCTCTAATAATCACCCACACATTAGTTTAAGTATCTTCATACTTTAATTTATGAGATCAATTACTTTCTTTATAAGAAAGAAACATAATGTGTGCTAGCTTTACAGTTTTAACAATATCTCGTCTTGATGAAAATGCAACTCAGAACATTTAGAAATAATACGTAAATGTAAATTGAATCTCACAATTATAATATCATCATAATTTTAATTACATAATAATTATTCCATGAATTTTATCTTCAGTATTAAAATATCAAATGTAATTAACTTAATATACAAAGATGAACAATGCCTTTTATTAATTAAATAATAATTTCGTACATAAAATTACATTCAAATGATTGATTATAAGGGCATAAACTAACATTGTATTCATCATACATCCTCCTCTTCCTCTACAGAATCTACTAAATTTAAAGCTATAGATGTACATCTCAGATTTTCTTTCTCTATACTCTTATATGCAAATTCCACCAATTTTCCTAACTTTATTCTTTATATAGTCTATAAAACTTGAGCTAGTCTCTATTCTAACTAAACCTTTATCGTCCTTTGTAAAGTATGATAATTAGCTTCTCAACCCTAAATCTCTTTTCCAGGTTTTTCCTTCTAACTGGAATTCTCTTCTTTCTGTATAGTAAGAAGTTTTATCCATTTTAATCATGAAAAAGGTCAACCTCTAACTATTAGAATCCCTTCTTCTACTAAATCCCTTCATTCATCTATTTCTTATTTAGGAGAGGTGAGTATATCAAAATTCCCTCTAAGTCCCTTCATTTTCTACCCTAAAACCTTTAAAATCACGGTCAAAAAGTAAGGATCAGTTGGTCAAAGGGATAGATAGTTATACCCTTCTTATCACTCTTCGTAGAAAAGACAAGGATTTCTTCAATTAATAACTCTCAAGAAACTAGAATATCAACCCAACCTTATATATAATATCCTAAAATTCTAGAGCCCCTATAGTAATTCCTTTGTTTTTCCTTTTAGTCATGTCTCAATTTTAATTAAAGAATTTTTTTCTAACTGGAATACCTGTGGTTATGGAAGAATTTGTTTATTTAGTGGAGGAAACTTATGGTCTAAACTTCAACACTTTTAGATGATTTTCTTATTCAGAACTGATAAACAAGTATGCTTCTTTTAGAAATCACATCTCTAAAGAAGAACATATTAAGTTCATCTTGGTCTTATCGAATTAGTTTTTTTCTGCCTCATAAACAACAAACCTAGTATGTAATTCCTTATCTTTCATAAAGCAATAAGGCAAATTCTTTAATTTTGGTTCTATTTTCCGAGGATTCTTTTATAGAAATTTAAGGACATGTCTATCTCACTTTTCTTGTTAGAGGATTAACCTATATATATGGTTCATATAACTCGGGACCCTTACTTATTTCTCAATGCTCAAGGATAGGGAAGGCCTTTTACTAATATTATATTTCCAAATTTCCTTAGTTTTCATCTATCTACTAGTTTAGTTAGCAAGTCTTCCAAGGTGTTTAGTTTTTTACTATCTTTGAAGTCTAGGTTAATGGACCAACTTAATCATATTCGAGGATTTCTCTAAGAGGCCTTATTAGCTAAAATCTTCAAAACTTTTGAATCTTTCTATATAACTATTTACCAAAAACTTTTCCTAGCCTATACCACCTCTTGGCCTTTCTTTTAAGCTAAAATTTGGAGAAGTCAGAAGTTTTCCTAGGCCAAAAATTACTAAAGTCACATTACTAGACGTAAATTAGAAATTCCTTTTATTCCTTATAAAGATCTACCAGACTCTTGACAAATTCTTCCATGTCTCACAAGCATGAGATGTTCACACAATAATATCTTTCTTAGAGGAAGCCTTCAAACCGAGCATTTTAGAAATTCTCTTAACACTCCTTTTATTTTTATGTATATTTTTAGTTTTGAAGAGTTCTTGAGGGTTAAAGAGTCTCTAAAGATTACCACGCAATAAGAGCTTCAATTCTTAACTAAAATTCAGCATTTTTTTCTCAGGTATGTTATCCTACATTGATTTTGTAACTCATTCATCTATTATTAGAGGAATTTTAAGTAAAGATGAAAAACGTTTTCTGCTCTCTTGAGAAGTCCTACCCTTACTAAGTTGTTTATTCTAAAAAGCTAAACCTCTCATAAAAATGCTAAATGGATTATGATGAAAAAGTGACTAAGGTTCATGAGCTAAAGAATGAAGTTGACACTTTAGAATCAAGCTACAAAGCGTGAGAGGGTTATTAAATTGAATAAAGATAAAAAAGATTCTCTAAAGCAAGATGGCAATCGATTTAACCAGGGATTCAGTGAGGTCAAACAGACAACTAAGGAGCTAGGAAAATGATTGATATTGTAAAAGGATTAAATCAGCCTTTGGTAGCAATAAGTTTAATAGGCCAAAGAACACTAAGTCTTTTATATCAAACAATAGGGCGAGTATGGTTTTTTGACCTAAACCAACTTTAAACTGTTTTTTCTCCAATTTGTTGACTATTGGTTTTTTTAGATTTTGAACTTTATTTATTAATGTTTATTTTGCTTTATCGTTATTTTGTTTTGAGAATTCACTCTTGTTCTTTTATCCAGGCCTTTTAAAAGAAGTAAGTACATATGGTTTCAAATACTTCCCATTGATAAACAGCATGTGAGATTCACCTTCTAGACTAAATAACTAATATGCATTATTGTTTAAAACTCTATGAATTTGAAATAGCCATCCCAATTTGGAGGCTAGTTCCCTTATTCTCTATCTTTTTCAAAGAGGTAGAATCAAATTTCACACTAGAACCCCTTCTTGAAATTCCTTCCTATGAATTCTTTTGTTTTAGAATTTTAGCACCTTCTCTTTTTGAACAATTATGTTATTCAAGTCCTAAAGTTACACTTCTCCTAAGTCTTTAGTTCCATTAATATTGCTTATGAATACTTAGATATTTTAAAAACCTTTTGTTTGGCCACTCTTAAGAATGAGACTACCACCTTTCTATAGGAACAATGACATCATAAGAATAGGATAAAGTGAACAAGCTAAATCATATAGTAAAGCATTTGGAAGTACGATATGCCCATAATGTCTCATATAGAATTCCATTCCATTCTTTAGCATTATCGTCTAACATTTTTTTAGATTTCAATGATTACTTTGTTTGATGCTTTGACTTGATCTTTAGCCTGATCATAATATAAGTTTGAATTCAAAAATTGTATACCATAATCTTTAGTAAATTTTCTAACTTCTTGGCCAGTAAACACGATTCCCTAATCACTTACTACCGATTGAGGAATTCCAAATTGATGAATAATTTATTCTTTAATGAACTTTACTAAATCATATTGATCAACCTTCTTCAAAAGATAAGCTTCCCCTATTTAGTAAAACAATATATGGCAAATATGATGAAATTATGGCCTTTAAAAGAGGGTGGATATATCTTTCTAATAAGATCAATGGCTCAAACCCTAAATGGTCATAGTTTAATTATATAATGTCACTTAGAAGCAGGAATTTGTTCAACGCTTCCATATCTTTGACATTGTTGATAGCTAACGGCATAAGTTATACAATCGTTCAAGATAAATGGTAAATAGTAACTATGTCATTATGTAAGTGATCTCTCCTTCATTCCATACTAATATGCCTTATAAACCCCCTATTGAACAATGACAGTATAATAAGGAGACAAGGTTAAACTCATACACTTAGCTCTAAGATTAACTAGAAGTTTTAGTTCAATTATCAAGCCTTAATCTTAAGGGAGAGAAGAGTCTTTGTACCATTTGGTGCAGTTATGACTACCTTAACGCCAACTAACTTCCTTGTACTGGAACCATTAAATATAAATTCCCTCATATTTTTCTAATAACTAAGAATCAAATGCCCTGTATCCTCTTGTACTTCAATTATGGGATGGTTTCATATAAGAGTCAGTTAGCACCTAAACTTTATTAATTTTTTTAGGTAATATACTAAGTTTAAGTTGTTAAGTCAAAATGACTTTACGATGATTAATTTTGATGACAATAAAATAATAATAATTTTAAAAACAAATGAACATCTTTGACAAGAGTGTTAAGTGTGCAGACGCAAAGACTATATAGACACAGATGCAGACACAGGCGCAGACGTAGACGCAAAGACTATATAGACACAAATGCAGACGCAAAGACTATATAGACGCAGACGCAGATGCAAAGACTATATAGACACAGACGAAGACGCAGACGCAGACGCAAAGACTATATAGACACAAACGCAGACGCAGACGCAGACGCAGACGCAAAGACTATGTAGATGTAGATGCAAAGACTATATAGACACAGAGGCAACACAGACACAAAGAAGACATGGATGAAACCAAGAAGATACACTAGCACATCAGACGTTTATTTATTCAGAGTTAGTTACAAAACTCAACTAAATGACGGTTACCTAGACGCGGTTATCAAGAATCAAGAAGCCGTTACCAAGAACAAAGAAGCAGTTAGAGACGAAGGCTATAAATATTAGTCGCAGTTGAAGATGCAAAAAAGTTAGAAAAACTAAGACAAGTTAAAAAGCTAGATAATCTGAGAGAAAGTCTTACTGTGCTTACTTAGAATAGAGCTAACATTACTGTAACAAAAGCTCACAATCTTTTTCTAGTGAGAAAAAGAAAAGGCTGATAGCCTGGAGAGGCTAAGATAGTGAAAGAATACTTTGTAAGAGACCTGAAGAGGATCTGGAAGGGAAAGAATACTTTTAATCATTTGAAGAATAGTGGAACACTCAGACGAACTCTGAGGACTAGACGTAGCCCACGGTTTGGGGTGAACCAGTATAAAAATTGCATTGTCTATTCTCTACTCTTTACATTAGTTTACTTTGTTGTTAAAACTCTTAGAGAAATAATTTGTGATTTATCTACGTAATAAGTTGTGGTATTCTTCTAATAAGAAAGAAAGTTTTTTTTCGAGATTTTATATTAAAAAAAGGAGGATACACCATTCAATCCCCCCTTCTTGTGCATCTAGTTTCTTGAACATAAAGTCTTTACTAACATGTGATTTACTTCAGATATTGTTTACTATTAGATCACCATTGCATTTTATGAGCATAACCACATTACCTATTTTATTGCAACACCGCCTCTTTTTTTTTAGTTGAAAAGGAATACAAGGATAATGGTAGAATGAGAGACAATAGTGTTAAAATTCATTCCTAACTGCAAACAATGAAAAGTGAATATTAACATTTTAAGCATTACCCTTAAAGAAGTAAGCAACTTAAAACAACATGGAAAAAACATTGAATGCCCATACTAGAATAGCTTTTTCTATTGGTGATCCAAAGACCCCAGGTTCTCCCCTCCCCTACTAGGGATTATTACCAGTCTATCATGATCTAATGCTCTTAATTACTTCAAACTCTTTACAAACTAATGAGTGGAAAAAAAATCAACGAAAAGAAGAAAAAATTAATAATATGAACTTGACCTTAGAATAAAAACAGTGCCATTTATGTTATGTGTAATGCCTTCAATGAGTAAAGAGGATAACAAAGAAGCAGTTGTGATTTGCTTTTTAAGTGGATTAATCCTTCTCTTGTCGACATAAGCATCAACAATAGTCATCTATAAAAGAAATATGTTGCTATTAGTGTGCGTAGGAAGCTAAAAATGGAGGCTCCTATCACTAGAAAATGTTTTCCAACAACAAACAATCAGCAATAGGACCAAGTATTTTTTCCATGCAAATGACACTGAAGTTCATAGTCATTTAACAACATTCGTAGAAGTAATTGATATTGTATATAGAATATAACCTAAGTATTTACATCTGTTAAGACCTTCAATGAGTCACCACAGTCATCACCATCTGATGATGAACTACAAAAAGAACTAGCATAAAAGTTAAAAAACTTTACGAAGAATAAGTCGCATCAATGAAAAACACAAAACTATTGGAACACAGACACCATACCACCACCATCCTTTGTGATGTCTCCAACCATAATCTCACCCAAAAGTCCCAGATTCCCCAACGTGTCGGCATCCAAAATTTTGATGCTGTTACCCAGCACTAACCTGTGTCAATTTTTAAAATTTAAATTTTTTATCTTATAAATTTTATTTAAAAATTAAAATTTAAATAATAAAAAAGGAAAATATATCATAGGTGTGACTTAAGTGTCACACCTGTGACACAAACCAATTTTTTGTTTTAATTATTTTAAATTTAATTTTTTATAAAATTAATGATAGCATAATTAAAATTAAATTAATTTATATTTTATTTTTTACTAGAATAATATTAGTACAATTAAAAGTAAAATGAGAAAAAAATAAAAATAAAAAAGACTTATCGAATGTCATGCCTATTATTTGTGTCACGTCTATGGCACTTACATCACAAACATGATAGTTATATTTAAGTGAATTAATTGCTTAAAATTTAAGCAAAAACTACAAGGTTTTATTAACCAAAGAGTTAATATAGAATAAGTTTTAGACAAAGTATCCATCTGTTCTCTATGCTGACAAACTATCCTCAAAAGCATCGATGTGTATGAGGTGACAGTTCAAAGACGGGTCCCATCGAACCCAGTAGCTCATATAGCACCTGAAATAGTCGCAGTAGAGCAACGGAGGATGGCCATTGCCAATCTTCCTACAAACTACGGTGTTTGGAGTTCTATGAGTAGTGGACTTGCGAAGAAGCGATGATGATGTTGTTCTATAGTGTTATTATGAAAAGTGTTGCAGGCTGAGGAAGATAAAAGCTAAGCCAACACCTCTCTGTACAAACTACGGTGTTTGGAGTTCTATGAGTAGTGGACTTGCGAAGAAGCGATGATGATGTTGTTCTATAGTGTTAT
>JANIIA010482815.1:0-16168 GCA_027478495.1 Erythroxylum alaternifolium | reverse complement strand
AATTCTCAAACCTCATTAACCCTCTCCAATTAAATTTTTACACAAACAAATCACATTTTTCATAACAATCACATTTACTCACAATATACCGGGAAATGTCATGAATGCATGTACAGTCATTTTTCATGCGCAAAAATCTCTGTTCACATGTATATGTATATTATATAAAGCATGAGCATAAGATGTGTTTTCCTAATTTCTCCGATTGATCTTACGTGTACCAGTTTCTATGGTTCAACCCTTTGTATGGAAACGGGATGTTACAATGCAAGCCCACACATTCTCCTAAACATGCATTCTCTAATGCATATATGTAAACATATCATTTTGATTATAAAATCTTATGGATCCTAACATGGAAACCCAATCTAACTCGTGGATCTAAGCCTAATCTAGCACTTAGATTTACTGTCTTCCTTTTACTGACTTGGCTAAAATTATTAATGTATGTTATTTCGATTGGAATTAATATTAATCTAATTAACATGAATTCCTAATTTTAGAAATTAATTCATAATTGATTTACCTTAAAATAATTATTTGATGTCCAAAATTAAACAACTTGAATTTTGTCATATATGTCAATTTTTCTAGTCTTACTAGAAAATCTATTGCTCTACTAAAATTAATTCAAAATTAATTTCTATAATTTCCTAAAATTTTTATAACATCAAACCATCTCTAGTTTGTTTCATGATGATCAAAATAATTTAGGAATCACCCAAAATTTATCATGATCATCAAAACACCAATAAGACACCAAAAATGACAAATATGAATCCTAAAATTTTCTAGAAATCAAATTTCGAGCAAAATCATTTGGTCATGCATCAAACATCAAATTAATACATTTTTATCACATAAAATATTTTAAGGTTCAGGAACCAAAATATAAACATACAAAAACATCAAACAACCCTACAATTTCTGAAAAAATTGTCCAGATCTGGAAATTGTTTGATAAAATTATTAAAACATTTTAAATAATTCTAAAAAATTACAAAGGAATAAACACATCCCAAATATATTCATATAATTATTCCAGAATCAAATTCCATGGAAATAATGTGGAACCTCATCAGTTCAGCCAATAGACATTACACACCCAGCAGAAAGACAGATTTCATGCATGTTCTTGTAAAGTCTAAATTACATATTTTAACCGCATTAAAATTATCTTTAATCACACTGAATCATTCACGTACATCTTATGAATAGATTGGTGAAAGAAAATCGTGAAAACCATTTTTCTATAATTAAATTCGAACAAAACATTACAGGACCCTAAGCTTTCACAACTATGAAAACAGTTTTCACATGTCATGTATCTACATCTAACGAGGCACAAGATGGCTCTGATACCACTTTTAGGTTCTGATCATGCATCTCATACATAATATATATCAAATATACATAGAGGAAATAAAACAGAACCTTAAAAACTAGATCTACTAATGCATATAGATATAGAAAAACAAAAATATGAAATGTAAGATGTTTACATACCTTTTTGACGATCTCCTTCGTTCTTTAATCTTCTCCATGTTGGGTTATTATAAACCACAACAATTAACACAGGCTGTCTCTAATGAAAGTCCACAAGAAGATAGAAGGATGAAACCTCACTATGAGATGGCTAGAATTCTTTCTTCATGTAGCAAAGACAAGAACTCTTGACAGAGTTAGAGAGAAAAAGCGTGTGTAAGAAAAAGAACCTATCTTTTTCATTTTTTGTCTTACACAAGATGCACAAAAATCATCTCAATTTTCTGCACCATTTGGCCTTCCATAAGCCCCATCACTAATGGAAAGTTATGGGAAGTTAATGGTCATGAATAGCATGCATCAATGGAAGTTATGGGCAGTTAATGACCATAAATAGCATGTATTAATGGAAGTTATAGGAAGTTAATGACCATAAATAGCATGCAGTAATGAAAGACAACAACACTTGTTTCTAATCCATTCCATGCAATATCTTCTACCATGATCACATCACGATACAATCCTGAAACCTTCTCCCATATCTTGAATCACCATTCAAGACCATTTTACTCATCCTTTGGATCTTCTATATGTGTGACCCATTAGGTTCTCGATTATGTTGGCCATCAAAAATGGTATCTAGCAACACGTCACGACCTCTAATTGATCGAAAAGTCAGTTGATTGACTATGAACCCTTCCATATGTAATGTTCCCTTGCAATTTGTCCTTTCGCTATCTATACCCCACTTTGTTCAGAGTATGATCAAAGTATCAACTCTCACTAAACTGACTACGTCACATCTAATCCAAGTGATATTAGATCTTGTCCTGAGGATCTTATTACTCTATGTATCATTGAAGACTCTTTTATCATCTCTGTATATCAGGAGTGGTGAATCCTTTATTGGCTACTTAATTATTTCTAAATACCTCAAGTTGTATGCAATTTGTCCTTTCAATATCTATACCCTACTTGGTTCAGAGTATGGTTAAAGTGTCAACTTTCACTAGACTGACTACGTCACATCTAATCCAAGTGATATTAGATCTTATCTTGAGGATCTCATTACTCTATATATCATTGAAGACTCTCTTATCATCTCCTTATATCAGGAGTGGTGAATCCTTTACTGGCTACTCAATTGCCTCCAAATACCTTAAGTTGTACTCAATCACCACCCTATCACTAACCTCTGAAAGGCACTGATGAATGGAGTCAAAACATAAGATCAGTATTTGAGATATCCTTAAACACCTCAAGTCAAAGGATAATTTCACCATTACTATGATTAGACTATCATTGACACTGGAATAGAATATCTATATGATTGTCTCAAAGTAGGTTAATCTAATGTACTTACTACCCTTAGTAAGCATCCATATGTTAGCTCTAAACAACTCATGTATACAACTTACAAGATCTACTGCTTGATCTAATCAAGGAGTACAACATGCACTAGTCTATCCGGACTAATACCAAACTTGGGATAGTCATAGGACTAATAATTTCCTATCTCATTAGTCTTATGACTATCCCAAATTTAAATACTAACATAATTGCACATGATAGGAATCTCATTATTATGATCTCATCATGATTTCCTCCATGCTTTGTTTTGTATCAAGGACTTCATTAAATCAACTTCAAATCAACATCAAATCCATAAATGTATGAACATCAAAATCATAAAAAATGCCTTTATTAATCATAAAATGATTTATACAATAAGTGTTAAAGGTGATTTCCTTTAGAACGCTTCTCTAACAACCCTAAATTATAAACCCTAATCAAATTATGGAAGTTGCAATTTCTTAATTAACAACCAATCCAAAACCCTAATTATATTTGACGTTGTCTAATAAACTATCTGAAACCTATGCAAGATCTCTCTTCGCATAATTTACCGATTTGATTTAATTCTTATTCTATTAAATCACCTAACTCTCGTTAGCTCAATTTAGTTATTTTCATTCGATTCACCCTCTCAGTTTATTATCAAATTATTCACGTCAAAAATTAAATCACATTAAATCCAAATAACATATAAACAATCAGATTTAATTAAATCAAAGACAAAACCCTAAAGGTGAGTTTAGAACATCATCAACATTCAGAAATCCTATCATTAATTGTTATTCCAATTTTATACAATATTAAAACTGAAAATAGCAGAAAATATGAATTGAAGGGACGATGGGAGGTAGCGACATCAGAAAACTCTTAATCTGGGAAGTACATCGAGTCGCTTTCTTCCCCACTTCTTTCTGAATCTCTCGATAATTCTCTATCGAGTTTCTCTAAAGTGGCTAATACAAAAGCTCCCTCTCCCCCTTTGTCTTATTCTATAAATACCTTTTCTGTTCTGAGTAGCCCTAGCAATTTTCCAGGGTTTAAAAGGCTTGCAAATTTTCTCAAATTTTGACATTTTTAAGTGTCTGCTCGTCTGCCCGACGTCAACCACGATTGTGGACCACATTAGCCTTCTGTCGAGATCGTGGCTAACAAGCCATGTCCTGGGCTCCTATCATGATCTTGACATATGGGCATGATCGTGGGCCAACTCTGGTGCTTCTAGCACTATCGTCACTTGTTATGCCATGATCGTAGGCTGTTGTTTTGGTCCTATTGTCTCTGAAACTTCTCCGTTTTTTATGTGGACCCTAAAACACTAACAAACACTTCAAGATACCTCCAAAACGTAATAATTAAGCTCAAAGACTTGTATTAACCCATAAAACATTTAAAACACAAATAATTAACAAACTAATACAATTCTAACCTAAAAACATACTAAACAATTGAATTAATAATTAAATACATATCAAACTAAGCCTTAAAACACAATGCAATTCACACTTATCAACATCCCCAAACTTAAACGTTTTCTTGTCCTCAAGCAAACAAAACAACACACAAAATCACACAACACACAATGCAATAATGAGATAATGACTTCAACTTCATGAAATAAATTTAACTTAAAACACAATCATTCAAGTCATTTCAAATCATTCACATGCAAAATTTACACTTAGGGGCCTTGGAATAAACATACATATTAGTCAAAACTCAAATTTCAAGTTGCTCACCTTTCTAATTGTACAAACACATTAATAATTCTTTGGTCATTCAACTGTGTAACTACTCCTAAGTACATGTTCACGAAAAGTCAACCTATTTACAAGTTGGTAAGTTTTGTTAGAAATCATTTTTTATTACTTTTGTGAACATGGACTTAGTCTTTTTACGCAGAGGCAAAAATTGGTGTTGAATGTTGATCCAGTTACTCATATAAGTCATGTCTTTTTATTAAGATGTGATAGTTGTGTATTACTCTATGTTTTTCTAAGTAATTGGCATGTGTTTCTTGCATAATTATTGATTATTGTATTAGTTTAGAATTCATTTTGAATGTTTTCATTTAGTTTGATTTCCATTATTGCTCTTTTATGTTTGATGTTGATTTAGGATAAGAATTGACTATTTTTATATGGAAAGGAAGATGGAGCAACTTGGAGATTGGGCTAGAGATCAAAGAGGAGAAGAAAAAAGGGGACTATTTGTTGTCAATTCCGACAATTGTGGGAATTATAATCTGAGTCATTATGCAGGCCTTTATTAAACTTAGAGTTTCTGGAATATTAAAAGAGAATTAAGCCTCCATGATCAGGGGGAGATGAAACCCTTCTGTAGAAAGAGCCTCCTTGAGTGAAGAACACAAGTTTTTAGCCTTGAGGAAGGATTAAAGTCAAGGATTATCAGCAAGATTGGGAAAAATAGCACATCAATATCCAAATTCCAGATTTTGGCAAAGAAGAGAAGAAGTTTCTTTTATTCAATTCTCTGTGTTTTTTTCCTTATAATATTTGTAAAATGGATTATTTATGTGTTGATAATGTTATGGATACCATGTGTGGCTGATTTAGTTTTAAGGATTGCTTTTGAACTATTTTGTTAAAACTCCTATTTTATTGAATTAAATGAAAGTGTCTTTGATGATTGTTGATTTTATTTGTTATCTTGCAACAAATCGAGAGAGTGAGTAAGATTATTTGTATAGGATTGTACAACGGAGTTGACAACCTACAGACTTACAATCATCATGTCAATTGATTAGTTACAAGATAGATCTCGACAAATTCAATTAATCACCCATGAGATACTTTAATAACTAGTTGAATTGATGGAATCATTGGGTAGGTTGAGACATTGTTCAATTGATTCCATTTAATTTAATTAGGGATAATTAATTACACCTTGAGAGAGGGTAGTTAATACATTCGAAAATCTTAGGTGAGATGTAATTCGATTAATAAAATAGGAGGCAGACAAAATATGAAAAAAGTAATCTCTAGTCCTTAGATTCTTGAATTTCTATTTTTCTACATTTTGGTATTGTTCAGTGTTCATTATTAGTCTTTTAATTTTAATTTAATTTTCCAAATTATTTTTATTAAACAATTTCATTTTTTAAACAAAGTCTAATATGAATTAAGTGGTGTCTGGGCATCAATCCATGTGGGATCAATATTTGCTTTTTAATTACAAGTCACAACCCGTACATTTATGATATTTGAGTGTAAAATGAATAGTTTATGTTGCATAATAACACTCAACAAGTTTTTGGCACTATTGCCAGAGATTGATTGTTTAGCATCTTGTTTAATTTAGATTACTTTGGTTTAAGAATTTTGATACTTTTCCTTATATATTTGCAGGTGCATGAACAAAAGGAGCACGTGAAGAACGAAAGAAGTTAGTGAAGACAAATTTCCTGACATCAAGAGACACGAAAGAGAGTTGAGAATGGCAAAGCGTCTAAATTTTTCACAACAAGATATGGTTGAATAAGGAGAACAAGGAGAGGACTCTGATGGAATTCATGAGGCCAATATTTAGTCCTCAAGGAGGGGCAAGAATAGTGGTTCAATTAAACAATTTCAAGATAAAGCTGACGCTCCTCAACATTCTATAAAATAGTGTGCAGTTTTACGGGCTATCTAATGAGGATCCAAATGCTCACATAGCAAATTTTTGGAGAACTGTGACACCTTCCTATTCAATGGAATTTTCGACGATGCAGTTACGCTGAGATTGTTTTCTTTCAAGATGAAAGATCGGGCGAAGGCGTGGTACAACTCGCTGAATTCAAGATAGATTACGACTTGGGACTAACTTGCCTTAGCATTCCTCACTAAGTATTTCCCGTTAACCAAGATGACGAGTATCATCAAAGAGAATACAAATTTCTAGCAAAACGATGGGGAATCTCTCAATAAAGCTTAGGAGAGATTTAAAGAATTTCAGAGAAGTTGTCCCCATCACAACCTTCTGAGAGAGTTCCTGCTTCAGATGTTCTACAATGGAGTGAATTCAAGCACAAGAGGAACTATCGATGTAGCAACTAGAGGTTCATTAATAAGGAAGACTATAGAAGCAGCTTATGATCTTTTAGAGGAGTTGGCGAGTGACAGCTACATGTGGTTGAGTATTAGAAAACATTTTGTTATTACTTTTTGTGAATATGGACTTAGTCTTTTTACGCGGAGGCAAATATTGGTGATTAATGTTGATCCAGTTATTCAACTAAGTCATGTTTTTTATTAAGCTATGATAGTTGTGCATTGATCTATGTTTTTCTAAGTAATTGGCATGTGTTTTCTTACATAATTGTTGATTATTGTTGTAGTTTAGGATTTATTTTATTTGTTTTCATTTAGTTTGATTTCCATTGTTTTTCTTTTATGATTGATGCCAATTTAGGGTAAGAATTGACTATTTTCATGTAGGAAGGAAGATGGAGCAACTTGGAGATTAAGCTAGAGATCAAAGAGGAGAAGAGATTAGGAGACCATCTATTGCCAATTCCCACGATTGTGGGAATCATGAATAAAAGGATAATTAAGCCTCCATCATGAAGAGAGGACCAAACCCTTCTGTAGAAACACCATCCTTGAGTGAAGAACACAAGTTTTTAGCCTTGAGCAAGGATTAAAGTCAAGGATTATGATCAAGATTGGGAAAAATAGCACACCAATACCAAAATTTCCAGATTTTGGCAAAGAAGAGAAGGAGTTTCCTTATTCAATTTTCTGTCAATTTTAATTCATCTATTCTTTGTAAATTGGTTTATTTGAATGTTGATGATGTTATGGAGACCATGATTGGCTGATTTAGTTTTAGGGATTACTTTTGAACTATTTTTTAAAACTCCTATTTTATTGAATTGAATGAAAGTGTCTTTGATGATTGTTGATTTTATTTGTTATCTTGCAATAAATTGAGAGAGTGAGTAAGATCATTTGTGTAGGATTGTACAATGAGAGTTGGCAGCCTATAGACTTACAATAATCATGTCAATTGATTAGTTAGAAGAGAGATCTCGGTGAATTCAATTGATCACCCATAGGATACTTTAATAACTAGTTGAATTGGTAAAATCATTGGGTAGGTTGAGAGATCGTTCAATTGATTCCCTTTAATTTGATTAGGCATAATTAATTATACCTTGAGAGAGGGTAATTAATACATTCAGAAATCTTAGGAAAGACACAATTCGATTAATAAAATATGGGGGAGACAAAATAGGGAAAAATATTCTCTAGTTTTTAGATTCTTGAATTCCTATTTTTTTGCACTTTGGTATTGTCTATTGCTTTGTGTTAGTCTTTTAATTTTAATTTAATTTTCCAAATTATTTTCATTAAACAATTTTGTTTTTTAAGCAAAGTTTTTTCTGAATTAAGTGATGTCTGGGCATCAATCCCTATTAGATCGATATCCACTTTTTAACTACAAGTCATGACCCGTTCATTTGCAGTTTTTGAGCATAAAATGAGTAGATTGTTTTTGCATTCAACAACAGTAAACGCGATGCAAGTTTAATGTGAGCTGTGTGGGCAGAACAACCACAGCTTAATGGATTGTTTCCTATTGGGAACTGGTGGTATTGAATAGGTAAGTTACATGGGCCAGCCGTAGCAAGGTAATAACCTGTACTCTAATACTTGTATTCCAGGATGGAAAAACCATTCAAATTTTTCTTAGAGTAATAACAATGCAGGTGCCCAACCGAGACCATAAAGACCACTGGGATTCCAGCAAGATCAAATTGGAGCGATGGGAAGTAAAGTAGACAAGATGATGGAAGTGTTGGGGTCCAAACAGGTAGCTCAATAGGAGAATCAAAAAAGGATGTTTGCTAGCTAGGAAGAAAGTCAGAAGAGGATGGAAGCAAAATTCACCCAAAGCGTGAAGAATCATGCCTCATCAATTTATAACTTGGAGGTTCAGGTAGGTCAACTCGCTAACGCTTTATCTTCCAGAAATGCAAGTAGCCTACCAAACAACAACGAAGTCAATTTGAAGGAAAGAATTATGGCCATCACTTGGATAGAGAAAAAAGGAAGTGAACCTGAGGAGAAAGACGGAGATAAGAAAGAAGGACAAATAGTTTTGGAAGTCCTTCCAAGTAAACTAGTAAGCGAGTCGATTAGGGAACTTCAACTTAGACCTCCACATCAGATTTTTTCTCAACAAAAGTCATCTTTAAATGGAGCAGTGAAGAATTCTAAGGAGGTTGAGTCAAGCAAGATGACGGATATAACAAATGAACCCCAAACAAAGTTTTCATTAAAGGAACCGGTGAAGAAAGAGGTCAAATAGCACATATTAGAAGGAATTCCATACATAACACAAAAGAAAGAAAACTCAGGGGACTTCTTTGTTCCATGCAGTATAAATGGAATTGAGATAGCTAGGGCATTTATAGATTTGGGAGTTGGTATCAACATGATGTCGTACACATTTGGTCAAAAGTTGGGTTTAGGAGAGCCACAGCCCACCAAAATATTGGTGAAAACAGCCGACAGAACAATGTATCAGCCGAAGGGGATCATCAAAAATGTGCAAATACGGATTGATAAATTTATCTTCTTCACGAATTTCTACATACTGGACATTAGAGAAGATATAAAAACCCCATTCTTAGCTATTTCTCATTCGATAATTGACGTGGATGGGGGAGAATTAACACTAAGAGTTGGAAAGGAGAAATTAACTTTCCAGGTATCCAAGAAAGGCTATCGTTCTCCTTTACCCTCAATGGACATCAAGGAATTTGAACCCCAAGGAGGATGGGAAGATATTGAGGACCCTAGGAATGCATTCAGGAAGAAACGATCGTGCAGGAGAAGGCGTAGGAAGGAAAACAACAAGGAAGCTGGAGTCTATACCACAGTGGCTCATATAAATAGTTTGAGATCAGCTTCTACACTACCACCGTACCAGTCATTTGAAACAACTTAAGCAAAAAGGAGAGTTGAGCTACTAATATTAAAATAAGCGCTACATGGGAGGAAAACCATGGAATTATATTATCTTTTTCTTGATTTTTTATGTGTTTGTTTGCTTGATTTATTCAGTAATAATTGTGCTTAAATTGAGTTTGATTGATGTTTAACTTAGTTTTTGTTTAAATTTCAACTTGTTTTCTTTTTGAAATTCTTATTGATAATTTTAATTTGATGTGTTTGTAGGTTGTGAGATCATGGAGAATTAATACTAAGATTGGAAGAAGGTTTAGAAGTGGAAGAATCACCCCATCTCACGATAATGGGAAATGGAGTGATTCCTACAATCATAGGAAATCTCTCCATAAATTTTCTGGAGAGAAAACCCATGATTGTGGGAATGGAGGTGATTCCCATGACTGTGGGAAATCTCTCCAAAAACTTTCTAGAGAGAAATCCCATGATCATTAGAATTGTAGGAATTTCAGAGGGAAATTTAAGTTTCCCTCCCTTGTTTTTCTTTCCCTCATTCTTCAAAATTTCACTCCTTCTCTCTCTAGCCCACAAAAATTCTCCTCCCACTGTCTAAAACTCTTTAATTTTCCTATAGATTCTTAGTATTTTCTTTATCTCTTTTCATTAATCTTACAATCCTTTACTCTTTTCATGCATTAATCATTCAAAAACACAAGGATTTTGGTAAGATTTCTCTTCCTTTCTCTCAAATATGAATTTCACTCCCATTCTCTTATTTTTGCAGATTTTCTTCTTAAAATGACACCAAAGAAGATGATGGCTCAAAAACTGATTGAACTGACCGATGAATTACTTCGAGAAGTCTTCGGTAAAGGTAAGCCCAATTTAGCGACAGCTTATTATTCTCTATTCCCAATTTATTTGGAAGAAGAAAGTATGCATTTCCGAGACCTTAAGAATAGAGAATTAGTCACTCCTAGGTATTTTGACTTTGAATTGTTAGAAACCATAGGAGTGAGGTGAAAAATTGAGCAACTAGCTGCAAATATAGTTTAGAATAGGTTTGTTCAGTGTGACGTACCTATTTACCCTATAATGACCCTAGAGTTTTTCACTACAGTTCGATATAACCCTAAAATGGAAATTTTCTGGTTGAAGTTATTTGGCACTGTTTGTAAATTAGATTATACTGTCATGAGTGGTCTTTTTGATTTTCCAAACACTAATGTTTTAGATTATCATGATGATTTTTATTTTGATGATTATTGGAAAACTCTAGGGGAAGAAAATTTTGACTCTAGGAATGCACCGAAATCTTTAATCCATAGTGCCAAGCATTTACTTTTACACAAATTTATGTGTTTAATTATGTTTAATAAAACTAAAAGTAACAAATACTTGGCCAGAGAACTTTTCTTTTTGTGATGCATGGATTGAAAAATTAAAATCAATACACCTTTTAGGATTTTTCGATTAATAGTGAGTGTTGTAAATAAACAAAGCTCTTATGTTGGGATGTCTCATATTGCTTCTGCTTTAGGTGTGTTATAACTTTAATATGGAGAATTTACATACAACTCCACACGATATGTTTGACATATCATATTTAAGACGCATTGAGATTTTGAAGTTCCATTCTATAGAAATCTGAAATCCTCAGATGCGTACTGTAGTAAGGAATAGGAGGGGTACTAATACAGCCACTTTTGGACCCTCCACATCCCGAGTAGTTTCGGAGCCAGAGGAGGAACTGGGTGCACCAGTGGAGGTCAAATGATTTCAACAAATCCTCGACCAGATGGCCTCTAATCAATAGCAAATGACTTCCTAAATCAACGAACTTGACTCCTAAATGCGGCAAGTCCACAAGGAGTAATGTGGCTTGAAGAAGAGGTTCCTCAAATTCTGTCAAAGGAATAATTTTGAAGCTACTTCGCCAACACCGTCACCACTATCATCTCAATAAGCTTTGCTTAGCCCTTTTACTTTTAATTTGTGTCATTTTCCTTTTTTTTGTTTTGTTTTTATTTTTGTTTTTTTTGATGTCATTTGTTTGTTTCAATTTCTTTCATTTGGTTTGATGTCATTTTTCCTTGTTTGGTGGTTGACCTATCACATTAAGGACAAAGTGATCTTCAAGTATGGCAAAGTGACATTGACTTTCTCAATTGCATTGTTTGCATTTTGTTAAATAGGATGCATGTTTAGGCATATCATGTTCTTTGTGACAGCAATGGAACTGCACTTGAATCATTCTGATGGATATTATCATGAGATTTTGTCATGCTAGTTGGAACTAGATTAAATGCATGCTTGAACTTGGATTAGGCTACTTGAGTAGAAAGTGAACCATATAGAGTGATGAAAAGTAGTTGGTTACATAAGCTTAGAAACAAATTGTCATTTGAACAATGAGGTAGTGTAGAGACGCATAATGAGTTTTCATTAGAGCCAATGTGAGGATTGAGCCATATGACTCCATTTACAGTCATTCTATTTCTTTGTTGAGTGATACTTCCTTAGGTTATTACCTTCAAAACTTGCTTTAAATTGGTTTGAGTCTACTGGATGCATGCTTAATAGAGATGATTTAGGCCCTTTTTATGTTAACCTTTATTATCCCTTGCTACACCCATTGAGCCTTAACCTTTTGTTTCTTGAAAACACTTGAAATTTTAAAACTTTAAACCTCATTAACCTAGCCATTCACAAGCTTAGTAGAGTATTGAGCAATACATTAGTTGAGGTTGTTGTGAAAGCTTACCGAGATGAGTTGAGTATGTTTTTTCATATGGATTACAATGTATTCAGTGCTATTTTGATTCATAGTTCTTCCATGTGTTTAAAAAAAGAAAGAAAAATGAAAAAATAAAAAATATTGAAAAGGAAAGAAAAGAAAAAGTAAGTAGCATCAATAAGTGCAGAGTATTAGTTATATTTGTATATCTCGGAGTTATGTTTTGTTATCCCTATATATCTGCTTTTTACTTTACTAATGCTTGTTCTTAACCCTTTTTCCCTCTTTATCCACTTTAACCCTTACCATATTACAACCCTAAACAAGTCCTTTTGAGCTATTTATGCATGCAATCATTGTAGAGGAGAATTGGTGTATTAGTAAGCCTATAGTAGTGTAGTTTCTTATAAGATGTTTAAGTGAAACACTAACCATCAAACAGTTGAGAGAAATGAGTGAAAACCGTGAGGAAAATTCCTGTTGCATCTTTACTTATCTTTGAGTGATGGTGTTAATTGTTGAGTTTGCTTATGTGCACCAATGAAAAAGTAGTCACGATATGTGTACTAACTTAATATTTGAGTTGGCTTTAAATTGAGGGATTATATGCTTTCATCTTTATGAAAATGAAATCATAGAATTGAGTGGTTATATTTATTTTTTTTAGGACAAGCAAAGATTTAAGTGTGGGGATGTTGGTAGTTGTGCATTAGTATATATTTTTCTAGGTAATTGGCATGTGTTTTCTTGCATAATTGCTGATTATTGTTGTAGTTTAGGATTCATTTTGTATGTTTTCATTTAATTTGGTTTCCATTGTTGTTCTTTTATGTTTGATGTTAATTTAGGGTAAGAATTGACTATTTTTATATAGGAAGAAAGATGAAACAACTTGGAGATTGAGCTAAAGATCAAAGAGGAAAAGAAAAGAGGAATCCATCTGTTTTAAATTCCCATGATCGTGGGAATCATACCAATTCCCATGATCGTGGGAATTATAATCCAAAAGACTATGCGGGGCCTTACCAAATTTAGGTTTTATGGACTATAAAAAGATAATTAAGCCTCCATCATGAGGGGGAGATGAAAACCTTATTAGAAACACCATCCTTGAGTGAAGAACACATGTTTGGAGCCTTAAGGAAGGATTGAAGTCAAAGATTATCATCAAGATTGGGGAAAATAGCACATCAACACTAAAATTTTCAGATTTTGGCAAAGAAGAGAAGTAGTTTCCATATTCAATTTTCTGTCAATTTTACTTCTTTTATTCTTTATAAAATCATTTATTTGAATGTTGATGACGTTATGGAGACCATGTTAGGCTGATTTAGTTTTAGGGATTGCTTTTGAACTATTTTGTTAGAGCTCCTATTTTATTGAATTGAATGAAGTTGTCTTTGATGATTGGTTATTTTATTTATTATCTTACAATAAATTGAGTGAGTGAGTGATATTAATTGTGTAGGATTGTACAACCAGAGTTGGCGACCTATATACTTACAATCATCACATCAATTGATTAGTGAGAAGAGAGATCTCGGCGAAGTCAGTTGATTACTCATAAGATAGTTTTAAAACTATTTGAATCAGTAGAGTCATTACGTAGGTTGAGAGATCATCTAACTGATTCCCTTTAATTCGATTAGGGACAAATAATTACACCTTGAGATATGGTAGTTAATACATTCAGAAATCAAGGGTGAGACACAATTTAATTAATAAAATAGGAGGGAGACAAAATAGGAAAAAAGCAATCTCTAGTCTTTAGATTCTTAAATTTCGATTTTCCTGCACTTTGGTATTGTTTATTGCTTTAATTTATTCTTTTAATTTTAATTTAATTTTCCAGATTGTTTTTATTGAACAATTTCGTTTCTTAAACAAAGTTTTGTCTAAATTAAGTGATGTCTGGGTATTAATCCCTGTGGGATCGATATCCACTGTTTTTAACTACAAGAGATGACCTGTACAATTGTAGGTTTTTTACCGTAAAACAAGTAGATAGGATTTACCATCAACAACAATTGAGAAAACGAAACAAAATTAAATTGCCAAAAGCAATTTATCAAAAATAGTCAGAAATGATAAAAGTGTCAAATATTTGTAAAACCCAGATCTCGGATCAATCTCAGCCTACACAAGATTAAACATATCTCATTGTTATTCTCCTAGGACCACACCTCTCCTAGAACCATTGATTGTGGACGAACAACACGTTCTGCTAATCCCAATTTTCCCTTATGTCATGTTTAATTAAAAATGCTCGTGAATTAAACCTAACTACCAAAAAATCTAGAATACGCTCTTTATATTTAATTGGGCATCCATATTATGAAATCGAAAATGAATCAATATAGGCAGTAACCTCGCAAGCTCGGGTTATCTTACCTAACTTATGTTGTTCATAATGATTCAAGGTCATTAACGGCTACTAACGAATCTTAAACACGATAATTACGAATTATATTCAAGATTTTAGCAATGGGTTCATAATAAAACAATCCAATGAATACATTAAGATCATCTTTACAATACCCAAATCATTCAACATAAATCAACCATAACAATCCAAAAAGAGAGATTCAGTATTAAACAACGATGAGATAAGCTTAACCATGACTTGGGCATCGATGTCACCTTCAAATCGATGTCGGGAAGCCTAGCCTTCCATCTTCTCCATGAATCTCCAATAAGTAGCATCTTTCACCTCTGTTCTTGGAAAACTGAAGGAGAAAATGAAGAATAACCTCCTTTGTCTGCTGCACAAAACAATCCCTTTATGGTTAAAAGCTAGGTTAAAAATGGGACCAGTGGCATCAGACTCATGGGTGTGAGGAGAGCCTTATGGCCGTGAATGGCCTAGATGAGGCTCATAGATGTGAGCCTCCTTTTCATGGGTGTGACAAGCAGTGTCACGCCTATGTAAGGTCTCACAGCTATAACAATTGTGTGTCTCTCGCCCATGATATAACTTACACTCACGATCATGACAATTGATGCCTGGTCATGTGTAACATCCCATTTCCATATAAAGAGTTAGAACCCTAGATTTCTATAAATGAGAAATAGCAATAGAAGAGTAGAAGAATGCATTTCATGTTCATGCATAATATAGCATTCATGTACTTGAATTTGATTATTACACATATTACAATAATTTGTTTATGCACTCATTTGACATTTTCAGGTATAAATGATTATTTTAATGTGATTATAATATACATTATGGATTATGTGTCTTGAAAATTTAGTTGGTATGTATAATTAGAGATTTAGAATTTTTTTGTAAAATTTGAGAATTTTCTAGAATTTTGGGTATTTATAGACTAGGAAGAATGCTAAGTGGAAAAACAATTGATAAATTGTAGTAAAAGTAAGTGACGAGTGACAAAAGAAATAATTGATATATGATACTGGGATTTAATGAAACATGTTATTCAAAATTGGGAGTCAATTGGATTAAATTTGGGAGATAAATGGACTAGCTATTTTAAAAAGACCAAAAGAGGACCATGAGAATGTTACATGTGGCAAGTGACATGTGTAACTTGCCACACCACTGTTGCAGTCTAAATAGAACAATATAAATTAAATTATATCGAGACCAATTAGAGGCAAGTGCACCCCGTCGACAAGTAATATAAATCGGTAAGAACCGGATATCGTACCCAAG